>BQKN01060077.1:2729-21246 GCA_022839385.1 Asparagus kiusianus
ATCAAACCTTCCTACAGTCAGGATCGTCTCAAAACTCCCACCTGGTCAAACCTTACTATAGTTAGGACCACAACCAAAATTTCCTTTCGATTCATTTCACGAATGAGAGGTCTACTTTTGAATTGAATAATCAAACCTTATGACAGTCAGGATTATTCAAACCATTCCAGATTCTCTAAGTGGAGATCCCACTTTGAGTTTCTTTTGCACCAGGAGATAGAATATAAAATTCTTAATCTCCGATTCTGGGTTTATCTCTACCAACAAATAAGAGACCAGGAGATGGAATATAAAATTATTCCTCTCCGATTCTGGGTTTATCTCTATCAACAAATAAGAGACCAGGAGATCGAATATAAAACTATTCCTCTCCGATTCTGGGTTTATCTCTACCAACAAACAAGAGATTGAAAGATAGAATACTCAATTCTTTCTTTATAATATTGGGTTCATTGTCCTATATAGGAAACACAACCTACTTACATTTTAAAATCCATGTCGTTCACGCATGGGGGATGTTATCTCTATCCCTTACTAGAGATAAGCCTACATCTAACACATATAGCCTACATATTCAATATTGTAGTTTAAAGTCTAAAAGAGTTTAATTCTTTTAGCCCAACGTTATATGTGGAACGGATTTAGATAATTCACATACTAGCCCGATTCAAACGGTAATCAATAAAGGCATATTAAATCCGCTGATGGCCGAGGATTTACCAAAAATCCTATAAGCATTATGGTTATTTATTCTAAACAAGAATGAGTAATCATAATAAAATCTCAATGAGCGAAAGAGTTAACTATATTGACCAAAAGCGTGCGTACAAAACCATATAAGAAAATATATGTTCTCAAAATTACAATAGTTTATAATGACGGATTTGATCCTTTAGTTGGGAGAGCTCTATCACATAAGCCAGTTCAAGTTCAGATACTAAGTTAGCTTTAAAGCTTTCTTCATCAACGCTCTGAATTCTGGCGACTTCTTGTTCCTTGTCGGCAAAAATCTTGTCTTGAAGATTCAGCTGCCGAAACAGATTCTCCTCAGCTTGAGTTACCTCCGCCAGATCGGACTCTAAAACTTCATGAGCATCCCTAGCTTTTGCAAGTTGCTCTTCTAATCAGGCCATCTCTGCTCGACTCGATTATAAGTCATGATATAGGTTAGCCTTGATCTGTGTCTTCTTGGCAACACTCACCCTGAGTTGATTAATGCGGGTTTTTAGCCTTTGAAGTTCAGATTCAGCGGATTTCTGTGAATCACACCATGCCTGCAATCTCAAGTCCATTCGAGGAGAAATATAAGAAGGTGCGCCATTAACACGAAGATTCTGCTAATGTTCAATGTTTTGTTTAAGGTCGGCTAAGTAAGCTTCGATCGAATCGGATAGTTCAGCGTATCCGTATTCTCTAATTCCCGATACATGACGATCGAGAGATTTCCTAAAATGTTCAAAAGGTGAGCCTTTAAGGAGAATTCGATCAACCATGGTGTTTAAGAAAGTGACAAAACTTTGGACATCAGCGCAAATGACAGCTTTGTCCGGGTCTTCATCCATTAACAAAGCTTGAATACGTTCAGACAAGGGTGAGGGAGCTACAAAGAGAACAAATAAAATAAGTGTAAGATATATATACGCTCGCACATAGCAACGAACGAAAACATATTAAGTTCACTAGAAGACTTCACAAATGGTTTACCTTGACTTGTCGATGCTGTAGTAAGCTCTACAACAACCGGGATTTGTTCAGAAATAACGCTTGTTGGTTGAATCATTACATCAGACGGTTGTTCAATTGAAGCCTCCAATGGCTTCGGGTCCAAATCGACAAATCCTTGAGAAACAAGTTCTATAAATGAGAAAAAGATGAATAAACGCTCTATAAGTATGACTCCGACTGCGAAACACATTAAAGACGAAACGTACCAAGCTGAGCAGAAGTTGCAGTAAGATGCTCTTCCACGGTAGCCTTCGACCCTCCAACTTCATGAACAACTGAAGTCGGATCAGAAGTCGCAACAGGCTCAGTTTCGACAACGTCAGAAGTCGGAGGAATAATAGCCGACGGTTCAACTCCAGCCGGGGGACCTGTCAAAAGCAGGAAACCTAGGCCTTCAGGTTGATCGCATGCACTAATGATAGTAGACGCATCAGCTTCATTCGTTGGTCCTACGTCTAAAGTTCTTATTTAGTCATTAAAATAAGAAATAAGAGCTTAATTGAAGACTTAAGTTCTAAAGCACATACCCTCTGACGTGCCTACTTCAGTGGAACCAACTCTAGCAGTTGGTCCTGCGGTAGCAGCCGAATCTTGAGCTGATAGCAGATCGGAAATGTGCTGATGGTCATCTTCAGAAATATCGAGGTTAAAATCATGTTCATTGAAGTCTCCAATCTCCGCATCGCTAGTAATTTCTTGGTCTCTTGGCTCATTGGCAGGAATATCTATTAAATAGAAAGACCCGTCGATACATATGTAGGAGTATGAAGGAATCAAAGCAAATAAAACTAGGGTTACCTTCAATGATAGTTACAGGATCAGCAGCGCTACTACTCGCACCCACCTCCTTTAGTTTAACTAAAAGAAGATAAAGCGCACAAGTTAGTAGAAGAGGAACATGTTCCGATTCACTTATTTTTCGAAAGTGCCCTCCAAACGAGAAAGCATTTGTACCTGTCTCAGTGGCTGGCGAGGTCGATGTGGTAGCTGGAGGAGTAGTGGTGTCCATTCTGAGTGGCTCTTCACCCATCGCTTTATGTACTTGTTGAGTGAAGCTTGGTTCATCAACATTCATTAAGCCAGGGGAAGAGGGTTCGGCCAGAAATTCTCCTTCTTCTTGCTCACCTGCTACAGAAAAAGAATGAATAAGATTTTATAAAAAAAAAGATAATAGAAAGAGATGAGAATGAAATTCCACCTCCTACGCCAATCGGAAGATCTTGGGTAAACCCCTCTTCTAATAGAGGGGGAAGTTTGCGTTGTCGGTGGGCAGTCTTCTTAATTCTCTTTGACAAACGAGTATCTCTTAGAACTTCAGAGCTTTCGTGACGAAATTTTGTACGTAGTTCAGTTCCTTGAGCAGGGCGGGGTTGAGCCTCGGAAGAAGCAGGAGATCGGGATATCTTTCTGCTAATGAGCGGGGTGACATCTTCTTCCTCTTCTTCTTCCTCTTCTTCTCGCACAGGCCATCTAACGGTCATCTTGTTGGAAGACGACAAAGGAATATTCTTTTCCTTTATTTGTATACCTTTTGAAGGAGCACCTGGTGATTGGGGTGAAGAAGCCCGACGAGTTCTATGGGCTACAGGAGAAAGAGGAATGTCAGCTTCTGCCTCATCTCTGGTCTCATCTTCCTCACTAGATGTTTTAAATTCATCACTCTGATCGGAATCAGCTATTTGCTTTCCTTTACGGGAAGATGTAGTGGGTCCCTTTCCTCTCCTGGAAGGTATAACTCTTCGAACTACGGCTTTCGCTTCTAGTTCAGAAATCTTTTTCTTTGTAACGGGCATGTTGGCGGCTAATAACCATCGGCAGTAGAGAAAAGTGGTATGAAGTTTGGGTTCAGCAACGGGTAAGCTAAATTGAGCTTCTGTGCATCCAACAACATTCCAAAACCAGGCTCGTACTCTATCGATAAGGCCTCTACAGGTCGTTAGCCATTTATTGGGGTTCCCGATATATAGTTGGTCGTAGCCGAATTATCGCGCAAATCGGCAAGGAAAGTAAGGCTCGATTCTGCATATGTTTCTTGATCGGAAAAAATTGTAGCCTGGTCGAATGTTTATAAGCCAATGAAAACTACCCATGTTGAGAGAAGTCCTGTTGGTCCCAGGCATTTGCTCATCAATGAGCATGTAATTATATGCACCAGAAAATCGAGGGAAACATTTATAAAATTCCCAGCACTTAGCATTCCTGAACTGCCTCACCCTGTCAGGCCATTGTCGGGAAGGATTCAACCACTTACATCCTTCTAAAAGCTATAGCAGAGGAATTTCTGGATCGGATACATCGGGAGCTGACATCATGTCGGTTCGGTGGAGGACCAACCACACCATCAAATACGTGTATGGTAGTTCAACCCTTGACATGTGAATCTTACTCGAAGGCTCAGCATCCACTTTTGTAAAGGTGTTGGCTAAATTGCGCGGACCGCTATAGATGTCAGCAATCATAGCAGAGAGTAAAGATAATCTACCTCCGATGGCTAATTGGACAGTTGGAAAGAGAACCTCGAGAGGAAGAGCATCTGAAGATTAATGCGGCACTACACACCTCTTTAACCATATAGCCAAGTAGCCGGAAAGGAGAGTCTCAGGCTTCATCCTCTTTTTGGCTTCCCACAAGAAAGTTCTGAATTTTGTCCCCCTAGGAAAATCACCTTCGGATGATCCGGTCGTATAAGACTGAGCATTGATCTTTGTGATTAACTTGTTAACATCAGAAGGAGTTAAGGTAGGTGATTCGCAAATGGCTTCACCAGTCGAGCTTTCGAGATTTTGGAACAAGTAATCGGCGAACTGCTTCAGACTGACTTGAGCTACCTTCTTACTCTTTACCTCGATCCTAGCTATTGCTGTTTGGTAATGACAAGTTAATTCCCAAAGAATGTCGTAAGCAACAGAACCAGCCTTCTTCATCCTCATAAGCCGGCGATTGGTTGGAAAATATTCTTGGTAAGGAGTATTCCCCAGTGGCAATCCTGACACTTTCATCATTTCATGGAGCGGAAGCCCTAATTCCCCGTACTTGGTGAAGAATGTATTGGTATCCGGATTATAAGACTCGAACAGAACGAGAAAGTGATCTACACTTATTGGGAGACCATGCATGCTAGCTCGGATTGGAATGTATAATCCCAAGTTCGCTAACTCTTGATCCCAACGATTGAGTACGTAGTTGGTCATCCTAGACCACCATTTGTCTGAGGGCGAATGGACCCATCCATAACATCTGAACTTTGGGAGAGGAACTCTCTGCCGATCCAAGCAAGCTGATTCTTTACCGTGTTAGCCTTTATCATCAATTCATTTTGAGGTCCACTATCCAGTCCAAGTACCCCTGGGTGAAGACCACGAATAGTATGCCGACCACTAGAGCCAGAAGCACTGATATCCTTACCAATGAACCCGCAATGGATGCGTTCATGGTCATCTGTCAAGTGCCACGACATCTTCCTTGAAACGGCTAAATTCCTTAATTGTAGAATCGAGTAGTGTCAAGGGAACGGAGGAAGGAACAGAAAATCCCCTTCGTGCTCATTCAACCAAGCTTCGGGACCACAGCAAAGATTATCCGGATCTTCAATCGAATCCCCGAACAAATAATCAGGTTTCTTTAACGGCTCGGTGGAGTCTCGAATTGAGGTTAAAGGCGAGTCGGTCAACAGTTGGCGCAATGTACGACGACTTTCTTCATGAACCAGTTCAGGAATACTATCATCACAACCCTCATTAAACTGACGGGCTTCCCTGACAAGAAAATCACCATAGAAAGAAGTATGGAGGTTGCCACTCTGACCAGGATCTTCTTTATCAGAAAAAACTACAGAAGGGAAGTGGACTACAAAAAAAATTGGACACAGTTGGACAAAGGAGAGGCTAAAAGAGCAAGACTCACTGGTCTAAGTGGCCACGGTAGTGTTTACTGCCGCGCATTACCGCGTCAGTATCTGCTGCCGTGCTTAGCCGTGGTAGCACGCGCTGCTGCGATAACTGAGCAGCGGCCGTTAGCTTCAAAAAGCCACGAGTTCAAGGAAAACTCGTATTTTGGCTGTAGTACATATCTTGATTGAACAAGATATGTATTTTATAGCGTCGATCCTCTCAAAAGAGGATGTCAACTCTTCCCGGATGACTCTCAGAGGAGACAAACGAGGTTATATGCATAAAGTCATCAATTTTAGACAGAGAAAAGCTAAAAGATTACCCCCAAACGACGTAGCAACAGTCTCGACATACTCAGACACCTGGGCTGCAGATTTTCCCTTCGAGATTCTGGATTTCTTAGGAGACATAGTGAAACTGATCCAAACAACAGTAAAATTAGGGTTTCGGGGTGTGATCTCAAGTTGAAAAGGCAAAACAAACCCAAAATACAGGAGAGGGGTTCGGTCTTACCAGAGGTCAAAGAGAACCGAGTTTGGAGAGTCGAAGAATCGAAAGAGAAGCTTGAAAATCAAGAAGAACACACGAAACCCTAGATCTTGTTTGCACAAGAATCACTGAAATATGAAGAGGTGAGGAGGGGAAAAGGCTTAAGAATCCTTTTATAGGGTTTTGAAAAAGGTTTCGAACCTAGAAGAGTGGGGAAGAATGACCCGAAAAGGCCCAGAGTCAGTCTTATAAACCTAACTGGCCAACGCTCATGCTCGACAGTCGACGCTGGCGCGCTAGAGCGTGAAATTCGACACTGGCGCGCTAGAGCGCGGCAATCGACACTGGCGCGCTAGAGCGCGACAGTCAACGCTGACGCGCTAACGCGCTTCATTTGACAATTGTATTCTTATACGTATACTTCCCATTACATTGAGAATGCATACCCCAAACTCCGATGAGTATATGAATATAAATTGCATCTACCTGAACCTCCCAACGGGTATATGAGGTTAGACTGTTTCCCGAATACTCCAATAAAGTATATGAGTATAAACTATTCCTTCGCCAGCTCTAATTCGAGACTTCAACAACGGTCAAGTGATAAACGCAGCACCAGAAGAATTTTAGCTATTCTACAAAGCACTGAGTAGACTAAAAGATGAAGAAGTCAGGAATTGAAGCTGTTCATAGATTCTTCTACATAATCTCCTCAACAAAGTATTGAAGAGATTGCAAGTAAAATTTATCTTATCCAAAGTGTCCCAGACTCCTCTCTAAAAGAACGAGTCTGAGATACTTTGGAGGGGGTATCTGTAGGTGTCAAAAAATACTTACGGACATTCAAATACTGCTCAAGACAAAGAGAAGATGATAAACGCCATTATCTTAGTCAGAGGGGATCATCCAAAGGAAGCGAAACAACATAAAAGAACAATGTATACACCAACAACAAAATACACTGACAGGCAGCCCATGGTGATGCGCCTATGGCGCGGCAGTCCATGGTGACGCGCCTAAGGCGCGACAGTCCATGGTGACGTGCCTGTGGTGCGCCAGTTCATGGTGACGCGCAAGCTACAGGGAGCTGCCGCGGAGGTTACAAAATAGTTACAGGATGATTCTTCAAAGTCCATGTGATGCCATGATAAAAAGAAACGTGTGCTGATGTGGACAAGCGGTTAAACCACAAAAAAGTGGTTAAAAGATGTGGGAGGATAGTTTCAAGCAGGAGGGGAACGTAGCTGTAACGGCTTCTTTGGCCGCGCCAGTCCACACTGGCACGCCAATAGCCGCGGCAGTGTATACTAACACGCCCAAAGAGCGTACACTTGATCAGTTATATTGCCCCCATTTCCACTGTTGTGCACTCCTATCGCTATAAATACCTCCCTAGACATGAAACAAAAAAGGGGAGAGCAGATTGGAGCATAGAGACTTGAGTTTTTGGTGATTTTGAGCAAGAAAGAGAGAGTCTTCATCCTTCATAGATAACTCTCAGTGATTCCTAGAGATCTAAGCTCTGACTTGATCTTTGGAAGAGCGAACATCTTATATCGATAAGATATTCGCTTCAGATTCCTACTTCGATAAACGAAGAAGGAACCTCCAAATCCCCTCACGATCTGTGAATTGGTGGTCAACGAGCCAAAGCACTCCCGGTACAGGCAAAGTCCCACAAAACAAGAATCGATAAACGATTTTTTGTGTTATTTTCTCGAAAGTTGTAATTTTCTCAATTTTTTTATTGTAATTCATTGTAGACGACTGAAGTTTAAATGGAATCATCAATAAAAACGACTTTTGAAGAAAACAAGACATAATGGCCTGAAAGAGAGAAAAAATTATTTTAGTAGATGTTCAATACATAAAATATATTTGGTTCATTTTTATCTAAGTTATGCCTCCTACTATTTTTCGAGTCCCTCAAAACCTTATAAGAGGTGATCGAAAAACAACCCTTTGTTTTCAAGTGGGATCAAGATCCAATTATCATTGAATGTATAAACCTTAACGAAAGCCAACAAATTGATACACTCAACAATTAGAAGACAATTTTTATCTTTTACAGTCTTGTAATTCTTGATATGATTTTACCCCTAGTCTTTTATGACCTTGATGATAGATAACAAATCATAAAATGCTAGTCAAGTTTGGACCCATCATTTATTGACTGGCTTAAATTTAACTTATGCAAACTCTTGACGAAAGCCAACAAAGTCGCATAACCAATTTAAGCTATCCTTATATATTATATACAGATGAATACTACTTAGCCATAGAATAGTATTGTCTTGACGATAGCTAACAAACAAAGTACTTATAAGTTTAGTAGTATTCAACTGAAATGATGGAGGGCTACAGACGATTTCATAAATCTTTTATCATAATCAAACTTGATATAGTTTAAAGATGCTCTACATTAATACTTTGGGAGCCACACCATACAATTCTTTGATTAATTGAAGAAGATTATAATTCCCAAATAGATTTTTATCTCTCTGAGATCTCTCTGAAAGAATCCTCTCAAAACCCTCTTTTTTACATGTTTTATAAACCCTAAAAATGTTTAGGTATATATAGGATCCTAGCCCAAAACAAAATCCCAAACGAATTAGGAAACTAAAAATCCCGACATCGGTCGATCGGATCAATGACTTCGGTTGACCAACCAGAGTGTCAATTTTACAGGGTCTACTTGTGCACATTTTTGGTCGACCGGAGTCCTCGTGTCGGTTGACCGGCCAGAGCTCGATTCTGGGCTTAGATTTCTACAGGGTTTTTGGTCGACCGAACCATCCCTATCGGTCGACCGGCCTGACTGAGCTTCTCACGCTTTTTTTTGCAAGCATCGCGGTCGGCCGGACCAAGCCTGTCGGTCGACCAAACTGAGTTTTTCTAGTTTTCTTCGTTGATTTGATTCTAGGTTTTGTCTACACTCTCAAGACTAACAACATGTACGTTTATCTGAGTTGGCTTCATTCCTTTGGAAATGACACCAAAGATTGCTTTTGGAAAATAATGTAGAGATATTAAGACTGATTTGAAATAATTGAAAGATGGGCCGGAGCTATCTAGTAGACTCTGCTTGGGTGATCTTTTCCTTTCATCAACATTTTCGTTCGATTACTAGATTAAAGTCTAGACTGGAAAGATGCCATCGTCGGTTTGTTAGGGTTCTTGATGTATCATAGTAGAGCACAAACATAGGAGGAGTATGGAGTTCAAATATGGTGAAACTACAGAAAAGAATTGCCTGGATGTTCCCTTTAATCTTCGAGCTCAGGGTGGGCTAGGAATATATCTTACGATATAAAGGCAATAATTTCTATAAGAGCAAGTCTAGCAAGCTCCTAGTTGGGAGTCCTAGTCAGCAAGCTCTCAAGAGCTCTCAAGCATTTTGGAATAAAAACTTATAAAAATAAGCCTTGGGAGGCCCTCCTTATTTTATGGAGCTCCAACAAGCTCCTAGTTAGGAGCTCCAACAATATCAAAAAAACACCTCTTCTATTTTAATTTTTTTACCCATTACTTTCAATTATATTTAAACCTCTTTTATTAAATTTCTAACCGTTGGATAGGGCCTTCCAGGGAGCGCACACGGTCTTCGAGGTATTCCACGGTCTTCGAGGGAACGTACACGATCTTCGAGGTAATACACGGTCTTCGAGGGAACGTACACGATCTTCGAGGTAGCTTGTGGTCTTCGAGGTTAGGCACGAAGTTCGAGGTATCACAAACATCACACCTAATATGAGTATCAGCTCAATTCTCAAACAGCACACCCAATTAAAAAAAATTAACAAAAGAGATGTGATCAAATCCAACCCCAAATTAAAAAAACAACGAGTATTTATTTCATCTTCTCCCTTTGACAGACCCAACCCCAACCCAATTTCCAAAATCAACGAACCCAACCCCAAATCCTCTCCCGCAACCCCAAATCCTCTCCATCGACGGCGGCGACGGCGTCGGCATGCGGGGCATCCTCCCTGGCGATGCCCTTTCCTACCTCTCGCGATCCCTCAAGTCCAAGTCGGCCGCCCCGAACGCCACCAGAGCCCAACGCTTCGACAACGTCTGCCGGCACCGTCGTCGGAGGCCTCTTCGCCGCTAGAGTGGTACAAACTGGTAGGGGGCTTTTTGTAGAGGGGTTTTTGTAAATTTTTTAGGAGTTGAGAGCTCCCAAGCGCTCCACAGATTTGTGGAGCGCTTGGGAGCTCCGATGGCTGCAAGGTCCACGTCAGCCTTGAGAGCAGGCTTGAGAGTAGTTAGGAGGTTGCTGGAGGGTATGTTGTTGGGTTCCACCGCCACGTCAGCCTTGAGAGCTCTCTTCCGAGCTTGCTGCCCTTGCTCTAAGTAATCTAGATGACTGAAAGCCCTTTTTCCGTGTACACCTATCCTGCATGCACTCTTTTGATGTACTTTATTTATAAGGAGTTTATTGTACCTTTCACCAAACCTTGTGTTTTGATGCATTGATAATCCCGAGTGCTGGTCAATCTTGTATTTGTGATAGTCTTTAGTTATTTAGTACTTGGTTCAATTACTTGAAAGACGATCTAGTACTGCATGTAGCTAGAGGTTGTCATTTTAAACTAAGTATAATTTTAACAAGCTCAAATTTAAGCATATATATGAAGGAATGAGCGTAGACGTGGTTGTAATAGAAATCAACTGGAACAGGTCCAGGCTCGGGTCCAATATGGTTATACACCAAGGTATTAATTACGTTCAATGTAATGTTATACCTACTTTTTCTTTATCATAGTTTTCTTTTCTTATCTTACGACTTCCTAGAGATATTAATATACAATATGTGTATATATAGTGTAACACTCTTCTCCACATCGATTAACTAATTAAAAGAGAGAATTATTTCGCATGCCTCGGCATGGTACCAGAGCAAGGTTCTTGAACCTAGAAAATCCCTCTGTTCGACCCTAAACCTTGGTATGCTGAGGGACTCACAACCACATGCACTGTTCCGGCACTTCGCCTTGGGTGTCTTTATCGCCTTCTCAAAACCTCCCTACTACATCAACACGCTTGCCAACTCCTAAAGAAATGTTTTTAAGTACTCTTATTATGATTTTTCTGATAATACTTTTGTCGTTCAACATGTATCTCCTTCAGGCACCGACCCCTCAGAGACAGCCCGGCTTGGGCTACGTCTGTACTGATACAAAAGTAGCACAACCCTCAGGTTCTTAAAAAAGGTCCAGGCTGAAGAAAGAGAAAATTAATGTAGGCGGTCAAGTTGAGGTAACAGAGAATCACGATAGGAAAAACTGAACTGCTTAAAACTAGTAGTGAAAGAAGCTTTAAGGTTGCACCCTTCAACTCCCCTCCTGATCCCATGACAACGCTCAGAGAAATGTCATAATGTTCAATGCATGGGAGACGGGGAGGATCCAGTGTCCTAGGATGATCCTGAGTTGTTCAGTCTGGAGAGGTTTGAAGGGAGCTCAGTTGATTTCAAGGGGGCGGGTTATGAGTTCGTACCTCTCGGGGCTGGGAGAAGAATTTGTCCTGGGTTTTTTATTTGTTCTGGCTACAATGGAGTTGGTTTTTACTAATCTTCTATATATATCATTTTGAATGGAGAGTATGGGAGATGTAGGACGCTCAACGGATAATTTAATGGAGGATTCGGGGAATCACGAGCTACACGTATTATTGACTTCCGCAAAGAAACAATCATATTTTTCAATCCGGAATGCGAATTCTGACATATTATATCGCCTATCTTGACGAGACGGGGCCAACCATATTATCAGATTTTTAAAATCTCATCAGTAATACCCAGTTTTGACTGAAATCCGAAAATAATCACCTTCTAGTTTATTTTTTAGTAATAAAATTGGAGTCTATTTAGATTAGAAAATAAATTTAATATTAGAGTCCAATCAGAATAGGAAACAAATTTAATTTTGATTCATGATTTGTTTCCTCTATTATAGGGAGTCTTTTTAGGATAGAATTTGATACTTTCTATTTCTTTGTAATTCTAGTCTTAGGGCTGTTTGGTTGCACACTTTTTGAGAACTTTTCTCAAAACATCTGACAATGATAATTTTGTAATTAAAAGTTTTCCAGAGATTTCTGTATATTATGTTTGGTTCAACAAAAAATTTACAGAAATATTTTCTATAAAATATCAAAACCTACCAAATTTTACAAAAAGTAATTTCCTCTCAAAATGAGAGGAAATCACCAGAAATCTGACACCATATTTAATTAAAAACCCTCGTCCGCCCAGCCTTCTTTATTTTCTTGAATAGGATGTGTGTATACTTTTATTTTCTACTGTAGAACTAGTTTGTAAGATAACATCTCGTAATGACGGTTGCTCATTGAGTTTAGTTTGGATGTGAGAAAATAGGAAGTTTATTTTGTGTTTCTCATTCGACTGAACCTTGATTTTTTACAAATGCATGCAATTTCAAGATAATCACAACAAAGTTCATTTCCCTTGAATATATAAAACAATTCAAGCATGTTGTCAAGCTTTGGGGCAAGTTATCAATTTGTATTCGAGCTTGTTTAGCTCTCTATTGTTGGTTTTTTATAAGATTTAAAGATGTGAAAATTTTGTATATGTGCATAGCCATTAAAGTGATAAAGATGGTAGTTGACACTTTTCTATAAATTTGGCATATGTAACCAAACAAAAGAAAAGGAAATCTTGTTATTTTCTATAAAGTTATGAGCCATTTTCTTGTTTTGAACCAAATAAGCAAAGTATAAAAAACAAGAAAATTGGTACTTTTTGATTTCTCAAAACTTTTCCTATAATTTTTTTAAGAAATACAAGGAAATGATATTTTGGGTGGAAAACATTTCCTATAATTTCTAGAAATTGAATCAAACACCCCCTTACTAGGAGTCTTATTTGTAATTTCTATTTAAGAAGAGTCATGTAACCCCAAAGAACAATATCTTTTTATCAATAAAATTACTCTTTCAATATTTTCTTCGTGGATTCGAATATTGTTCTTTGTGGGTTCAGAAAACACCCTTGGTGGATTCCGAGGTTATCACTTCCGTACTGCGTCAGTATATGATGGATGAATTGGAGAATTGGTAAAAGGAACTTAACTAAATCGTATCCTATATAGTCACATATCCAATACGTGAAACTTTAGTTTATAAAATGAAGCTATTTCTTTTGTTCTCTTACAAATCTTACTCAATTGTTTTCCTACAGTTCATTCTCCTCCTTCGATGTATTTGCTGACGGTAACAGAACCTCTGCAGCAGCTGGTAAAAGAGATCAAGGTGGACATTTTGATCATTGCTCTCAATAATTCTACAAAACCTGAAGATAGAGAATGGATTATCTCACTGTAGTTTTTTTTTCTTTTGCATCTTTGAGGGATATTAGCCCAAGTGAGCTGTAACTAGTTTTTCTCTCTTTTGTGAGAATCAGGTTGTATATAACTTTCATATTTGGTTTGAATGAATACAAATTTTTCATTGACCAAAAAAAACAGAACCTCTGCAGCGGTCATGACCTGGACCATGTCTGAACTGATACTACAAACCCCTTGAGTTCTCGACAATGGCCCAGGACAAAGTAAAACAGGTCGTTGGTGACAAAGGCAAAGCAAACGAGATCGATCGTCAAGAAACTGAACTACTTAAAATTAGTCGTGGAAGAGGCTTTAAGGCTTCATGGGTTCACCCATTAGCTCCCATCTGTACCCCAAGAGAATGCGCAGAGGACAGCAGTATACAAAGGTATGATATTGCTGCACGTGGGCCAGAAACGAATCGAATTCTGTGATTTTCATGTTCGTATTTGCAAAACAATTGTTTTGAATACCATTCTCTAAATTTCTTCGAACATTCTTTTGTTAGTCTAAAGTGTAGACCCAAAGTTGAAGCCAAGCTGGAATCAAAACAAGGAAGAAAAACATCCAGACAGATCCACGGTCGACCGCGAGTCTGCGGCGGTCGACCGTGAACGTGCACAGGAGCTCAGGAGGAGCTGAATCCGAAGGCGGTCGACCGTGGTGGTCGACCGCGCCAACCCTGTAATCTATTTGAGTCTCTGTCGTTTGATACGGTCGATTGTGACTGGTGTGCAGTCGACCGCGATACCATCGTAGTCGACCGTCACGGTCGACCACGACGCAATCAGCCTGTTTCCTAAACAGTTTTGGATTCTGTTTCTTTTAGGACTGTGTATATATACCCAAACGTTTTAGGGTTTAATAAGAACATGAAAAAGAGAACTTTTTTGACAGTAGAAAGAGAGAGAATCTCAGAGAGATAAAACCCTAGTTTGAGAGCTTGTATTTCTTCTTCAATCAATAAAGGAATTGTGTGGTGTGGCTCCCGAGGACGTAGGCACGTTGCCGAACCTCGTTAAATCTCTGTGTGTTCGTCTCCTTTATTATTCCTGCAAGTTTTGATCTTTATTTGAGGTAAATTTTTTCCTACTTTCCTACTTTCAACACAAGGTCTGGAAGGGCAAGGATCTGATTTGATTGTTTCGGATTCCCCAACATC
Organism: Asparagus kiusianus; assembly: GCA_022839385.1. Classification (NCBI taxonomy): domain Eukaryota; kingdom Viridiplantae; phylum Streptophyta; class Magnoliopsida; order Asparagales; family Asparagaceae; genus Asparagus; species Asparagus kiusianus. The sequence goes on from BQKN01060077.1 coordinate 17,351, forward strand.
TTTGAATACTAAAACATTTTAGTTTATTGATTTTCAATGGTTGTGGACATTTTGTTTTGATGGATGCGGTTTGTGAATATGAAAAACTGTTAAATTAAGAAGATATTTTTAGTTGATTGAAAAGATACTTTCATTTTTCTAAATAGTATTATTTTTTATAGAGCAGTTAAACTCTTAATTGAATACTATTCCTTTATAGTTATGATGTGTAAACATGTAAGTTGAATATCTGGTAAAAAGTCATGGCTCTTATGTCTCTTAAAATTAGTACATAGAACCTACACTGGAAATAATAAGAAAGGCGAAACAAAACCATGTGTGTGATAGACAAGTTATATATAATAGAGATCAAATTAAACGAAAAGATTTGATACTCGCATGAATCGAATAAGTGAATTTTCATAGTTTAATTGTTTAATGTCCAGATACTAGAATTACTGGATTTATCTTCCGGATCGAATTTGAAAGACTAATAATCAAACTACCTGCACGCAGGTACCTGTGTGATGTTCAATGCATGGGCGATGAGCAGAGATCCAATGTAATGGGCATGAGCCTGAGGTGCACGGGCCGGAGAGGTTTGAAAGGAGCTTAGTCGACTTCATGAGAGCTAGCTGTGAGTTCATAACTTCCGGCCCTGGGAGGAGTTTGGATTGCCTACAAGCTGTCTCCTGCTAATTGTCGATAATACTTTGAATGGAGTTTGCCGGAGGGGATGAATTAGTTAGATATGACCGCGAAATTTGGGCTAGGTACTCGCCGGAGATATGATCTGGTCCTGTGTCTAACGTTTCATTGTAGAATCTTTTTCCCTCTTGAAGCGACTTAAGATCCCCTATGTAGTTGGTGTTGGAAATCCCGTGCTTATTACATGCAAAATACGCAGCGGAATACTATATGTATAATAATATTAAGTATGTAGAGAGCATGAAATACAAAGTAGGATCATCCTAATTAAATCTAATATGATCTATATAATAAAGAGAGAACCCAAGAGCTTCGAAGGCTTACTTTCGTAGCGTGATTCGATGGTAGATCGAACAACCCCTAGCTCGTTCTCATTGTTGTTGTAAACCTCCTTGTAGTGGATCTCCAAGTCTTCAAGTGAGCTTGATGAAATCGGAGTCTTCTTGAGACAAGGCAAGATATCCACCCCGGGGTACTTTAAAATCTTACTACTTCCTCTTACTCGAAGATTGCTAGAGCTTAGTAAGAGGTAAAGCTCTCTTTTTTATTCTCTTATGAAAAGAAACCACTTAGCTAATTTTTTATTAACCTCTCCATAAGAGAAAGAGTTCATATATATAGAGTGAGATATATCATGACTCATCTCATGAGTCATGACATGAGTAATCTAAATGTAATGATTCCTTTCATGAGTCATGCAATGACTCATCTCATGAGTCATGCAAAAGAGTCATGGAGAATCAAAACTATGTGCTAAAACCATGTTCCCAAACCATACTACCTTAATGACTCATCTCATGACTCATTAATTAGGTATAATGAAGTGTGTATTTCATAAATGAAAATACCACATCAATACGATGTTTCATAAATACGATATTTCGTAATTATCCAATCATTAACTAATAAGTCATCATATTACCAAAAAATCAATGAGTCGACCAAAAGTCAACTGTTAACCAAAAAGTCAACCGGTTGACTAAAAGTTAACTTTATGAAAAAAATACTAGAATTAATTTCTTAAGTACATAGCATTCTGATTTTACCAATACATATAACCATTTATGTGTATCCGGTAAAAATCATATATGTGTATCAATCATACGCATTAACTCTATAAATTATATTTTATAGTATTCAAGTACGCGCTTGGTGTGACTCTAGGACTCAACTTAAGACTCGGCAGTGGATCATATCCACAAGTACAACAGAGGTGCTAGCTACACATAAAGACTGCCCGGGTATAAATTATGATAAATGTCTGCAAGATGCTTGCACTATTTTATCAGGACCACTCAGTAATAATATCATACAGTTCGGTCTCTTCATCAAACCATATCAAACTATAGAGCCTAGGGTATGGAAAACTATCAAACCCTAATAGCTCGATTAGTATTTGTTGATATTAAACTCATAACCTTTAAGATCAAACTGACAATAAGTTTATCTTATTTACCTTGGACAAGGATTTCCAGGCTATAGTTATATCAAACAATCTTATGACATCAACCCCTTATAATGGGAGAGACGAATCTCATCTTGGTATTTTAATATCTACTTATGTCTCGGGATGCACCCACCAAGAACCGTTATGCACAACTTAATGAGAATTGTGGTTAGGTAAAAGTCTAAGTATACATATACTGACATGTAAGATATTGTACTCATGTCTCAGGTCACGAGACTACTATGTACTATATCACTTGAGGACTTCTATTTGATAGTTAAGTATAATTACCAACTAGACATTCTTGGTGAGTCGTTCAGTCAACTCATTCACTAATGAGTCATCTGTATACTGTATCTTGATCTCTTAGCATCAATGATCTAAGAGATGGATCATCATCCTTCTAAAGGACAAATAGAGTATACACTAGTCTTTACCAAAGTGATGATGTCCTATCTCAATACTTCATCGACTAGGAATATTTTAGATTATATGTTAGCAACTAATCAGATCTCTTCTTCATTACGATCACTATCAAAATTCTGATAGTCTAGTATCATTCTAAGGACTTTATCTAATTTTTTAAAAAAAATATCAAATAAATACTAACCAAAATAGCATACTATCATTTTGAACAAGGATTTTATATTCATATAGGTCATGTTATAATATACAATTATTGCCTACATAGCACATATATCTAACAAACTCCCACTTGCACTAAGATCAATCATCGTAGTATCTAATACATAATAGCTCAACAAGTTTTTTAAATTGTGTACGAGCAATTACCTTCTTTAATGGATCTGCTATATTATCTTTTGTATATACTCTTTCAATCTTGATCTCTTGGTGATCAATTATCTCCCTGATCAAGTGATACTTTCTCAGAATGTGTCTGTACTTATGGTAAGATCGGGGTTCCTTTGTCAGAGCTATAGCAGCATTACTATCACAGTATAAAGGTACTGGATCTTTAATGGTAGGAACAACTTCTAGCTCTGAAAGGAACTTCCTCATCCAGACAGCTTCTTTGGCTACATCATTCGTCGTAATGTATTCCGCTTCCATAGTAGAGTCTGTTAATGTGTCCTTCTTAAAACTTTTCCAACTAACAGCCCCTCTATTGAGGGTAAAAAACATATCTCGAAATGGATTTACTATCATCGATATCGTTTTGAAAGCTAGATTCAAAAAAAGCCTCCACTTGGAGGTTACTTTTATCGTATATCAAAAATAACTCTTTAGTACTTTCAGGTACTTAAGTATATTTTTGACCGCTTACTAGTGTTCTTCTCTATGATTAGATTGATATCTACTTATAAGCGATATCCGATCTAGTACATAACATGGCATACATGATCGATCCTACTGCCGATGCATAAGGAATTAGACTCATGCGTTTCCTCCCTTCATCAGTCTGGGGAGACATCTTTTTAGAGAGGGAGATTCCAGAAGATGCAGGTACGCAACCGTTCTTGGAATTTTCCATACTAAACCATTTTAGCACTTTGCTAATGTATCTAGATTGGGGTAATCCTAATATCCTTTTAAATCTATCTCTATAGATATGAATACCCAGTATACAAGATGCTTCACACAAATATTTCATAAAAAATATTTTTAATAGCCAAATTTTAACTGCTTGTAATGACAATATGTCATTACCGATTAAGAGTATATCGTCTACATACAAAATAAGAAACGATACTATACTCCCAGTTATCATTTTATACACACATGGTTCATCTGGATTTTTAAT
>BQKN01060082.1:0-12827 GCA_022839385.1 Asparagus kiusianus
TTCTATATTCTCTGTGGGATCGAGTCTTGCCGTGCGCCATGCACCTGACGTACACCTGTTTTCTCTGGTGTACTGTGACGCCCCTGAGTTCACACAAGGCTGCAGTCCGAGGTGAAACCAGGAATGTTAAACCTGCCATGCACCACACCGTGCAATAACATGTTTCACCATCACAATTACTATCTCTCTAGTGGAATCAACAACAGCTGTAGGTACAAAGCAAGTAAAAGGTTTTACAATATATACTCGATGAAATGATAGAATATCAAATTAACACATCTCATCAACCAAGTAAACCGGAATACATAGTCAAAGTCTGAAATGAATAGTAACAAAAATCTGGAGATCTCAACATGTCTCAAAGTACATAATATCTGATACAGGGAACAAGGCACACAGCCTTTACAACTCTAGAACATAAGCCTCTTAAGTCTAAAAATGTCTCAAGTGGAGTACAAAATAAAATATAACTAAAAAGATAGCTGAAGCTAAAGTGCATCGCCATCAACCTGCGACTCTCCGGGCTTCTGACTCGTTACCTGAAAGGGGAGGGACAACGAGCGTCAAAGCGCTAGCGAGCAACATCACAACCAACCCCCAGGGAAAAGGGCTCGTTGTATACAGAAAATACAGTTATTACATAATAGGATAAAATCATTATTCTAATAGCAAATGGGTTTTGGTACTTAGGAAATTACAACACGAGCATAGGTACGTCGAGCGAAATAATCCAAACAAGGAAACCCTCATGTATATACCTTGTATCTCAAATTGTAAATCCCTAAATACTAAACCCGAGATCTAATATAAGAAACAATAAAGGAAACGAATACAAACCCATCTCTACCGATAAGTGAAAACATGACAAGGTTACTGCAAGTGTCACGTCAAACTCACATGAGTGATATGTCCGAAAACAATTAAGTGTCCAAAACATAGACAACATGAAGTGAACGTCCAACTCACGGACTGCAAGTACGAGTATCCAACATATGGACTGAGTATAACCGATGTCCAACGCATGGACTAAATCTAACCATTGTCCAAAGCATGGACAAAATATAATCAATGTCCAACACGGGGACTTTATCGCTTATAGTACAACACGAGGACTTTATCGCTTATAGTCCAACACGAGGACTTTATCGCTTATAGTCCAACACGAGGACTTTATCGCTTATAGTCCAACACGAGGACTGTACATGAACCATGAAGTACCACTATTAATGGAGTGTTCATTCTACTCTTATACATGCCTTACTGTGCAAATCTAAACTTTGTACCAGGAAAAGTCATCTTACATAAGTAACATATGAATTCAATCTATATATGTGTATACAGCATGTGATTAAACAGAAACACAAAGAAAACAGGAAAATCTCGGATGAGTCGACTCATGCACTCTTATGAGTCGACTCATGCCTCATGGGTCGACTCGTATACTGACGAGTCGACTCGGCAGAATATAAAAGACAACAGGAACGACTTTGTGAGTCGACTCATGTTTAGTCATGAGTCGACTCAACATGATGAGTCGACTCATGATAAGTCGTCAGTCGACTCATGAGCTGAAAACTGCATTTATATGAACTGAACTAATTCTACTCGTTCCACATCTCTTTCTTTTCAAGTATACATACATCTAGCCTTCATTTTTAGACTATTACACAGTGAGAAAACATATACTGCACATGAAACAAATTCTTGTGCGTTAACATTAACATTTAAATCCCTAAACATGAAGGACAACATCAAATTAATATAAAAACTCATGTTTTTATTCTTTAAGCAAAATTCCAGATCTGGGTTTTCATCAAAACTTGTTGGTGGAAGTTTTAAAAATCTGAAATGTATGATCTTGAACTTTTCACTAGTAAGAACATCATTCTATATTCGAAAATACATCTTAGGCTCAACAAAATTCGTGAAAAACATTTATGAAAACTTAAAAAAAACAAGGGAGAGGAGTTTGGCGAGATGTCACTCGCCTTAGATGTGGTGGAAAGCTATCCTCTTTGCTGAAATCCCAAAGGAAACGCTGAAATCCCCCTTGAAAAGCCCCCAAGATCACCAAGAACACCTAGGGTTTGAGAGAGAGAGGGGAGAGGCTAGGGTTTCTTGAGAGTTCAGATGAGAAATGAGGGTTTTCGGGTGAGGGAAGTATATATAAGTCAATGAAAACCCGACCCGAAACCCAGCAAACCCGACCCGAAAAAGGCCAGAAAAACCCGATGAGTCGACTCATGACTTATGATGGGTCGACTCATGGTCATGGGTCGACTCATAAAAATTATGAGTCGACTCAGCAGACGAAAATGGGAACAGGACTCGATATCATGAGTCGACTTATGACAGGCGTAAGTCGACTCAACCTGATCAGTCGACTCATGACATGTTATGAGTCGACTCATGAACAAAAATCTGCATACTTCGATTTCTTTTGCACACGATTTGCAAACTTGCAACTCATCCTCATACCTGAGGCATATACACATGCTCATAAGCTTAAATATCATTTTCCATGCATGACCATGCAACAAAGGTATTTATTATATATTAAATATTATGTCTCACTAATATTCACATATATGAATCATCAAAATCAACGGGGTCTTACATGTACGTCAGACTTAGAGGAAGAACAGGTCCAGCTTGGAGATAAACCAGGAGCCAGAGGATTCTCAGCAGGAGTGCTTTGTAGATGGAGCAGAAGAACAAGTTGAAGTTTAGTTATTCCTTTCCGTTTATTTTCCTAGCATTTCCTTTTCCTGCCTGATCAATGTATTTCATATTTCTTCAGTTCATTTGTTCAGATATGTATAAGGGCATGTTTGACCCGTATCATTATGTCTTGGATGATATTCATTTGTGATATGATATGTATTCTTTTAATTCTGAGTTTGTCTACTATATTCTTGCTGATTGCGATCGGGGACCTGTGACTTCGCATTGTATTTAATTCTAGACGCTTAGCGTATTGGATTGAGAAGAAAAGAAAAGAAAAAAAATGATAGCGTATCTTTCTTCTCAATCTAATACGTCGCGGGCTTGCTCGCGTCCCGATTCCCTGGTATTTTGGGAAGCGGGGCGTGACAGATGGTAAAATGGTCTTGTCATAGTTTTTTTTAATTAGAAGTTCTCTTAATTTCCCTTCAGCGTAGTTACACCCCAAATTGGAGGGGAACAAAAACTTGCCCCCCCCCCGGCGCTCATTTACATTATATTTTCCCACATTACCTAGCATAAGTTAGCTCTCAAACAAGGATAAAGGATTTCCCCTAACTTTCCATACCCCTCATTAATCGAAAGAAGCCCTTAAGCTGAGAATATCACAGACTTTTTTTCATTTAGCGCTCCGCCCTCCACTTGTATTTTCTACTGCTCCTTCCTCATCTAGCGCCATTTCTAGGTCCAAGTATGAACCTATAATAATTTTTTTCTTTTTTGAAAATTCAAGCTTCTTTTATTTCATACTTATTCATATTACTAATGTTTGAAAAATATTTTGAAATTTGAGGGTATTTTGATGTTCCCTCATCAAAATACATTGAATTCAAACAAGGGTTTTTTAATTAATATAAGTTTTTTTTCCAAACAAGGGTGTATTAGTAATTACACTTTTTAAATAAACAATACCAAGTGGTTATTTGAGAAAACTATAAAGGTAAGAAGGTTTTCGTGAGACACCTCATAGATAAAGGGGGTTAGGTCGTATTTTCAAAGTTGAGGAGGTTTATCTACATCACCCACAAAACTGAAGGGGACTCCCAATGTAAAAATAGTTGATGGGTGTTTTTTGAGAGAATGCCTTTTCTTGAGAGAACCCATGTAGTTAAGGGGTGTTTTTTTAAGAAACCAAGACTTTTAGTGCAAATCGTTGATTATTTAATTGATGACGATGAACAGTTATAATCATACTCCCTTTAAAAGTACGAGTTCAGAAAAATATTTTGGTAGACAAAAATACCCTTTGAATTCAAATATTATTCCATTAAGTAAGAGTAAGTTGATAAATTGATGAATTCTTATTGGATATACATAGTATGAATATAAGGATATAGTTTAAATTAAAATGTAAATCTAAATAAAATTATTAAATACTAAATTTACAAATGTCTACAAAATGACGGGCGTATATGTAAAAACTAAATAAATTAATGAGATAAATAATGTCTACCCTAAAGATCAAACCTGGGAATAATGTAGACCTACAAATGTACATAATGTGGATGAGATATTTACAAAATCCACCAAACAAATTAAAGAGACAAAAGTCATTCTCAAAATTATAAAAAAGAAAAATTAAGGAAAACAAAAATCATACTCTCTTTAAAAGCACGAGTTTGGGAAAAGCTTTCCATAGTCAAAATTACCATGTACTATTTTTAATATTTAATTTAAGTTATAATCTATACTAATCATACTTATATCATATCCTAATACCCCATGAACTATTTATAGCTCAACAATGTAAATAAGATTAATAAATATATGAAACATCTCCGTAGTATCAATTTATTACATGAAATATTACAAAAAAAGTAAAAAGTTTTAAAAATTAGGCAAAACACTATCAAAAGTTTAAAATTATACAAAATAAAAAGCTAAAAATTTAGAACTTGGCAAAAAAAGAGTAATTGTGTGATATTCTTTTATTAAGATATATAAAGATAACTTACAATTTAAAGTTTACTATTCCTTTTTAGAATCTGAAAATGGTCAAGTTGATACTGGTAAAAAATAGTAATAATAATAGATTAAAAATATCCAGTTAAATAATAAAAATTTAAAGAATATATATGATAGATTAAAAATTAATGTTATTGTTCAAATTAAAGTAACTGCATATAATTTTACCAATATATCAGAATAGCAAAAATACATAAGTATCATTAATTGATAGAAGACTAAATCGTAAAAAAAACTGATAAAAGACTATAATATAATAGCTTAACATTAATTGATTATAATTTATAAATATTTATCTCTAATGGTAATAATATTTATTAGGTAAAAAATTATAAAGATTTATGTATGGAGAAATATTAGAAAATTTAGAGATATCTTTTAAAAGAATCAAGTGGCTTTCATTTCAAATGGAATTCGGAACGTCCATGAATCACTTCAATTAACACTAACATAACTTACATTTATCAAAGAAACATCGACTAAATACCCCCTGAAGAATATATTAAACAACTTTGTTCCCATCAAAGAAATATTCTTTATGGAAGATAAAAGAAAAATTACTATGTCATGAGCATAAGCAAAAAATATATATATAATCGTCCTTTTTTTCTTATATAGTATCACGACCCTGCGTGTGACTTTATTTAGGGGTATGACTACTAACAAATGATCAATTCTTAAAGACACGATCAAGGATAATAATGTAATAACACTATTAGAATTCAAGATCTCTAAATATGAAGGTAGTATATTTCATTAGCAAATTTCTTATTAAAGGCCATTGAATATAAAGTTCACCTTATATATGTCTTAAATTTATACAGAATATATGCATGTCATCCTAAATTGCATCAATAATATATATTAATCAAAAGATACAACTTACTAAAGAAATAAGAAAATAGTAAGTACACCAAGCAAACATTTATATAACACAGTAAAGAAAAAATATTACATTTTAAAGCTAATGTGCAGCGCTCTTTTAGAGTAAGCTATCAAGACAAAAGCATCTACATTAAGTCTCTTTATAAATGCAATAGAAATTCAAATTACTAATATATACAACCAATATTATAACATTCAAAAGAGGTATGATCTTAGAAAACATACTCTAAAATTCATACAATTAAACCTAATAATAATTTACCAATATACAGACACACTATTGCACCTTTAAGGCAACGATAACTACTATTTATAATAGAGTTGAGCAGTGCCTTTGCAATAAGAAAGTAGATAGAAATGTTAATAATAAATATCCAGATGATAAATATTGTAGAATCACTGATGATTTAGTACAAATGTTAAGTGATATCCCTTCTTTATGAAATAAATATATCAAAATTAAATATTAATATTATAATCTAAATTAAATTAATAATAAAAATGTAATTAATTTAGTTCAGATCCTCATGGAAAATGATACAGACAGAGCAAATGTAACATTATGACACAGCATAAATTCTTATTAGATGCACAACAAAAAAATTCATTGCAGAGAAAAAAAAGGTAGCTCCTAACCTTATTTAAGTAATAAATTAAAGGTAAAAAAATTATATATATGAAATTAATATTTATTCTTATTAAAATAGAAAAAAATTAAAGTCTGTATTGTCAGAAGTTTGTGTTGAACATAAAAAATATATTCAACTTCTTTGTGAATTTAGACGAGAAGACAAAAGATAAAGGAGCCCAAGGAAAGATAACATGCTCCAGTCTCATATCACAATCGATGTAAAAGATGAAGACACTACTCTAGAATTGCCCAGGAAAAAGGTAAAGATGAAGAAGGGTTGATCTCGACTCAATAAAAAATAAAATAGAAGCAATAAAAGATAATGTTGATCTCGACTCAATAAAAAATAAAATAGAAGCAACAAAAGATAATGTTTTGTGAATTGTTATAGAATAGTTTTATTTTTTAAGTAAAATTACGAATCTTTAGAAGGGATTTTCATAAACTATTTTTAGTGCTTTCATATGCATATGTGGATGTTTTTATTATATAAAATTGTATTAGAGTTAGCATTAATCTTCAGTTTATGATTTTTTTCATTAACTATTTTCTGTCATTTTAGCCCACTTTAAATCAATCATCTTGGCTTGTTGACTTTATTATTCATGTTCTTTTTATAATGTTATTTTTTTTCAAGTGTTTTCCTTTTATAATGTTATTTTTTACAAGAATCCGAATCTTGTAGCACCCCCAAGAGCTCCATTGTCCTGGCTCTCATTCCTCTGCGGATGATAACCAATTCAGAGCTTTCCCTTAATCTCCTCAATCCTCTCAGCCCATAGTAATACATCCCCAACTCATACATACAAAATGCACTGCCTTTAAGATCCATGTACTCTTGTCATATGAAAATCTTCAATATCTTGGTTGACTATGTTACCAATTTTTTCTACACAATGGCTCTTAATTTTCTAAACCGTCATTGTTTCTTATACTATGCTGTAGATTTCTGCTAGTTAATCTTCTGGAAAATGTATATGTTCTACAAAGGAATATCCTAGATGATGTTTCCAGCTGGATGTTTCTATTCACAACTCCTGATCTCCGCAATCCTGCATCCTCGCATTAACTTGCCTTATGTTAGGCGTAGAGTCACGCCCACCGCCGTGGAAGTGATATGTCCTGAGAGAGAGCCTTGACTTTTGTTTTCACAAAAGTACAAGTCAAACTCGATATCTGTGTTTCGCGAAGGAAACCCACACTCAGTAGCGAAATATCTTAGCGAAGTGAGATATCCACTCTTCCTCTCATCAGTGCAAGGACTGAACTATCGAGGGCACCTGCAAGTCAAACAAATAGTTAAGACAATACAAACACGAGATTTACGTGGTTCGGCTAACTAACCTACGTCCACGGGAGGGGGTTTTTCACTATGAGGGAAAAATACCAAACTTTACAAGTTCTCTCTTCCTCTCTTTCTTTTCTCTCAAAAACTCCTCTTGAGATTTTTACCCCACACCAACTTAACTCACAACCACCTCTATTTATAGAAAATGAAGGGGGAGGGAACTCAGAAGAATTGGCGGGCTGGGATGGCGGGAACGAAGGAAGGCGCGCGCGAAGAAAAGAATTCCCGCGGGAAAAAATCCCGCTCGGGGTCCTGTGCGCGCGCAAGGCTTATCTGCCTGCTCGTGGGCAGATGCCCACGTGGGTGGGCCCCCACCCGTGTGTCCACAATTCTCCACCTCGTTCATCATTTGATAAACCTCAAATTTTGAACGAACACCAGAAGAACCCCACGAACTCTACCAGAGAGATCCATGCCATACCAGGCCAAACCAGCTGCGTCACTATACCGCGACTGCCTACGTACCCTCCACCGGGATCAAGCTAATCGTAGTTCTGCCATTATTCTCCAACATAGTCTCCACCTCACCTCTATTTTCGCCCCGCAGGGCCATGCCCTCTTGGGCAACTCAACACGGGCTGATATGAAGCAAGTCCAAACAATGCTGGAACTTGCTGCCTGTGACCAACTTGGTTAACATGTCCGCAGGATTCTCATTCGTATGCACCTTCATGAGAGAAATATCACCTTCCTCTATGACATCCCACACAAAATGATACTTGACATCGATATGCTTGGTACGAGCATGATGAACTTGATTCTTCGCCAAGTGAATCGCACTTTGACTGTCGCACCACAAGTTCACGCTTTCCTGCTCGATCCCCAAGTCGTCTAGAAAACCCCACAGCCACAATGCTTCCTTCACTCCCTCCGCCATGTCCATGTACTCGGCCTCTGTTGTAGAAAGTGCCACTATAGCCTGCAACATCGATCGCCAACTAACTGGAGCTCCATGTATCCTGAATACATAACCAGTAGTAGATCACCGTCTATCTAGATCGCTCGCATAATCTGAGTCCACATACCCGTCGATCTGACATGTATCTCCACCAAAATACAGACCCGTATCCGCGGTACCTTTCAAGTACCTCAAGACCCATTTCACCGCTTCCCAGTGCGCCTTTCCCGGATTCGCCATGAATCTGCTGACCACACTAACCACCTGTGAAATATCAGGGCGTGTACACATCATGGCGTACATCAAACTGCTAACTGCACTAGCATAAGGAACACGCTCCATGTGTGCCTTATCTTCTACTGTAGTGGGAGATTGTTTACTTGAAAGCCTAAAGTGTGGAGCCAATGGGGTCACCACCGACTTTGCACTTTGCATCCCGAACCTCGCGATCACCCGCTCTATGTAGCCCTTCTGACTTAAGAACAATCGTCGATTCGCCCGCTCTCTCCTAATCTCCATACCCAGTATTTTCTTTGCAGCGCCCATGTCCTTCATCTCGAACTCTTTGCTGAGTTGAGATTTCAGCTTATCTATCTCCACCTTGTTCTTCGATGCAATAAGCATGTCATCCACATACAATAGGAGATAGATATAATCACCTCCACGAAGCTTCCGAATGTAAACGCAACAATCATAGTCGCTTCGGAAAAACCCATGCTTCAGCATGAAGGAGTCAAATCACTTGTACCACTGACGCGGAGATTGCTTCAATCCGTAAAGTGACTTCCTCAAGCGACATACATGATTCTCCTTATCCTTAACCTTGTAACCCTCAGGTTGATGCATATAGATCTCTTCATCCAAGTCTTCGTGCAAGAAGGCCGTCTTTACATCGAGTTGATCCAGCTCAAGATCACCATGAGCAACAATACTCAATAGCACCCGAATAGAGGTGTGTTTTACCACCGGAGAAAAGATCTCATTGTAATCCACACCCTCTCTTTGAGCAAATCCCTTAGCCACTAGCCTCGCCTTGTATCTCGTACCACCGAGCTCTGAAGGATCTTCCTTTCTTTTATACAGCCACTTACAACCTATAGCTTTCTTTCCTACGGGCAATGGAACCACCTCCCATGTTTGGTTCTTCCGGAGGGATTCCATCTCCTCCTCCATAGCAGCCAACCAACTCTCGCTATCTCTATCCTGAATAGCTTCTTTGAAGGAGACCGGCTCATCTTCCTCCACCGAGAGTGCGTACTCAATCAAATTAACATGCTCATAGTGCTTCAGGGGTTGATCAGCCCCCAGCTTCTGTACCTGCTTGTATACTCGCCTTGGTCTAGTGGAAGCCAAGCTATCCTCGAGCTGCTGTTGTTGTAGTGCCTGTGTATTCTCCTGCTGAACCTCCTCCTGCTCAAGCTCATCATCTACCTGACTTTCCACTCGAACACGACTAGAACCTGGTTGGTCTTTAGGTTCTATCTCAATGACCTGGGACTCGGGAGTCCAAACAGTATCAACACCACCATCTTTGGGCACCCTAGCAATCATAGACTTCTCATCAAATGTAACGTCCCTGCTGATCACGAACTTCGAATCTTCTGTACACCAAAGACGATAGCCTTTTACGCCCTTTGCATACCCCAAGAAAATTGCCTTCTTGGCCCTCGCGTCAAGCTTTCCCTCGTTGACGTGATAGTAGGCGGTACACCCGAAAATCCGGAGCCTCTCAGAATCTTCATGCTCCCCTGACCACACCCGATATGGTGTATCACCGTCCAATGTCGAATGTGGAGATCGATTCACAATATAGCAAGCTGTAGAAATCGACTCTGCCCACCATTCTTTGCCCAAACCAGCATATAATCGCATACTCACTGCTTTTTCCCGCAGTATTCGGTTCAGTCTCTCCGCGACCCCATTCTGCTGTGGTGTAGATCTGACTGTCCAGTGTCTGGCAATGCCCTCCTGATCACAGAACTCCTTGAAGGCACCGTCTGTGTACTCTGTACCGTTGTCAGATCTCAGTGTCTTCAATTTCTTTCCCGTCCTGTTCTCAACCATCGCCTTTCACTTATTGAATGTCTCAAATACCTCATTCTTATGTTTTAGGAAATAAACCCAAGCATATCTTGAATGATCATCTATGAATGAGACAAAATATCTGGAACCACCCTTGGAAGTTGTCGAAGCCGGACCCTAAACATCCGTGTGCACATAATCTAGTATCCCTCTGCTCTTGTGCTTGCTCCTTAGAAATTGAACCCTGTGCGCCTTTCCATACACACAGTCCTCGCAAAAATCCATGCAAGGCTTCTTCAGATTCTTCAGCAAACCCTCTTTACCAAGCAGATCCAGACCCTTCTCTGACATGTGCCCAAACCGCCTATGCCATAACCGTGTGTGCTCTCATGGGTCTCCACCACTTCCTTCAGCTCTAACTGCTGCATCTCCCGTCACCATCGTACCCGAGAGAGTATATAGATTACTGTGACGAACACCCTTCATCATTGTTAAGGAACCCCGAACAACTCTCTTCATTCCATTCTCTGTTACAATCTTGCAACCCCCGGAGTCTAAAGCTCCGACTGAGATGAGATTCTTCCGCAAGCCGGGAATGTGTCGTACGTCCGTCAGGGTTCGAACCACTCCATCATGCATCTTGATTTTGATATCACCTAGCCCCACCGTTTTACAAGCATGGTTGTTCCCCATCAATACGGTTCCACCATCAATGCTCCTGTAGGTAGTAAACCACTTCCTGTTTGGACACATGTGGTAAGAGCAGCCAGAATCAAGAATCCACTTTCCGGAGGTATCCTCGCCATCCGTGACAACATAACATTCCTTATCGCTTCCATCCTCTGAAGCGTAGCTCGCCTCTTCCTTGCCTTCTCGTCTTTTAGTCTTGTTGTTGTTCTTTTTCCCACATACTCTCTTGTTAGGACAATCGACCTTGAAATGCCCAACTTCACCTTATTTGAAACACGCTCGTCCCGCAAGAGGTCTCGATCTAGATCTAGACTTTCCTCCATTGCCTCTTCCTCGCTCATTGCCTCTTCCTCTGGTAAACAGTCCTTGCGCTTGTTCTTTGTTACCACCGGTGGCCATATCACTAGTTGCAATTTTTCGAAGATCATCCGCTAGAAGCGCCGTTCTAGTTTCATCCATCGACAAAGTATCACCCACAAGCATCAGTGTTTGTACCAGGTTCTCATAAGACTTCGGTAGAGATAGAAGCAGTAAAAGCGCCTGATCCTCGTCTTCCACTGTCACCTTAATGTCTTTCAAATCCGATATGATCCTATCGAACTTGTTGATGTACTCCCGGATTGATGAGCCATCCTCCATCTTGCAAGTATACTGTTTGGATTTTAAATAGATCCGGTTCGTTAGACTCTTCGTCATGAAAGTGCTTTCTAACTTCAACCACATGCCCGCAGCCGTATCTTCCCCGTCCACCAAGAAAGCTACATCCCTTTCAAGGCAAAGGATAATCGACGCCCGTGCTTCTAGATCCAGCTCCTCCCAATCATCATCAGACATATTTTTATGCTTTTCTCTTCCAACCAAAGCCTTGTGCAACTTTTGCGAAATCAGCGAATTTTTCATCTGCATCCTCCAATAGGAAAAATCATTTTTCCCATTGAATTTTTCAATCTCGTATTTTCCAACTTTACTTGTTTTACTTGTAGAAGTCATTTTTTGCTTGTATTATATTAATCCGCTTCTCTCAAGAATTTATAACAATTACTTGTGTTTTACCACACAATATTCAACCACCACCTCAGATCAGAAATTTTACCACCTCCAGTCTGAATAAGGGCTCTGATACCAATTGTTAGGCGTAGAGTCACGCCCACCGCCGTGGAAGTGATATGTCCTGAGAGAGAGCCTTGACTTTTGTTTTCACAAAAGTACAAGTCAAACTCGATATATGTGTTTCGCGAAGGAAACCCAGACTCAGTAGCGAAATATCTCAGCGAAGTGAGATATCCACTCTTCCTCTCATCAGTGCAAGGACTGAACTATCGAGGGCACCTGCAAGTCAAACAAATAGTTAAGACAATACAAACACGAGATTTACGTGGTTCGGCTAACTAGCCTACGTCCACGGGAGGGGGTTTTTCACTATGAGGGAAAAATACCAAACTTTACAAGTTCTCTCTTCCTCTCTTTCTTTTCTCTCAAAAACTCCTCTTGAGATTTTTACCCCACACTAACTCAACTCACAACCACCTCTATTTATAGCAAATGAAGGGGAAGGGAACTCAGAAGAATTGGCGGGTTGGGATGGTGGGAACGAAGGAAGGCGCGCGCGAAGAAAATAATTCCCGCGGGAAAAAATCCCGCTCGGGGTCCTGTGCGCGCGCAAG
>BQKN01060085.1:0-42672 GCA_022839385.1 Asparagus kiusianus
CACTCATATTCACACTTGCAAGTTGTCAAAATTAACGGGGTCTTACATTCTTCCCCCCTTAAAAGAATTTCGTCCTCGAAATTCAGAAATCATATCTAACTCGCAATGATGCTTGAAAAGCACAACAAGGGTCTAATCCAACCCGCACACATACTCATTCACATACATCAATCACTAAAATAAGCATATAGTGACATTTACACTTAACGATCTACAATGGTAATATTCTTATTCGATCCCTAACCTAACGGAACTAGTACGTCGGGCGAAAAATCCAAACAAGGAACCCCCCATGCATATACCATGTGTTCCGCAAGATTAGGAATTAGATAAAAATACCATCATTCTAGCGTTAAGTATAGGTGTCAAGGTATTCATATAAATATACAAGTAGGAATTTACGTCATAAATACTTTAGTTAATTTACCTGCTCAAATAAGTGTGGGTAGTCGCGTCGCATGTCCTCCTCGCGCTCCCAAGAAGCTTCCTCCACTCCACTTCGGTTCCACCGAACTTTCACCAATGGAATCACCTTGTTTCTGAGTCTCTTGTCTTCTCTAGTAAGAATAGATACCGGGATCTCTATAGTAGTCAAATCATCCTGAAGCTCAATCTCCGGTGCATCCAACACTCACTGCTGCTCCTCGTCATGCAAGTGTTTCTTGAGCATAGAAATGTGGAATACATTGTGTATACTAGACATAGAAGCTGGAAGATCTAGTCTATATGACACAGCTCCAATGCGCTCCAAAATCTGAAATGGTCCAATATACCTCGGTGCAAGCTTCCCTCGCCTTCCGAATCGCTGCACGCCTTTCATAGGCGACACCTTCAGCATAACCAAATCCCCAATCTGAAACTCGAGGGGTCTTCGTCTCTTATCTGCATAGCTCTTCTGCCGACTCTGAGCGGCTAGAATCCGCTCCCTGATCAAGGCTACCTTCTTAGTAGTCTGCCTTACTAACTCTGGTCCAAGCATCAAGCTGTCCTCCGGCTCGGCCCAACATATCGGTGATCTACAAGGTCTTCCATATAATGCTTCATACGGGGCCATACCGATCGTCGCTTGATAACTATTATTATAAGCGAACTCTACAGTGGAATATGATCCTCCCAACTGCCTTGGAAGTCAATGACACATGCCCGCAACATGTCCTCTAACACCTGATTCACCCTCTCTGTCTGACCATCCGTCTGTGGGTGGAATACACTACTATAAGATAGCTTGCTGCCAAATGAGTCCTGGAAACTCCTCCAAAAGTGTGAAGTGAAAACTAATCCTCGATCCGACACAATCGTGTCTGGTACTCCGTGAAGTCGAACTATCTCCCGAATGAAGATCCTCGCATAGGTCTCGGCTGTATAGGTGGTCCTCACTGGAATAAAATGTGATGACTTCGTCAACCGGTCTACTATCACCCAAACTGAATCATTCCCCTTCTTCGACTTCGGCAACCCCACGATAAAATCCATGGAAATATCTGCCTACTTCCACTCCGGAATAGGCAAAGGCTGAAGGGTCCCTGCGGGTCTCTGATGCTCTGCCTTCACCTGCTGACAGGTAAAACCTCTAGCCACATAGTCTGCAATCTCTCTCCGCATACCACTCCACCAGAAACGTCTCTTCAGATCCTTGTACATCTTGGTAGTCCCTGGATGCACTGTGTATCGAGTACGGTGTGCCTCATCAAACAACTCCCTCTTCAGCTCTGAACTAGCTGGCATGACCAACCTACCCTTCATCCGTAGGCCTCCATCTGCTCCAATGGTCCAATCAGCCTTAGGCTCTTTGGAAATCTCCCCCTTACGGGTTTGAATCCAAGAGTCCTCCAACTGTGCTCTGACAACTCTGTCACTCCAAGATGGCTGCACTGACATAGCTCCCAAAAACGCACTGGTTCCTCCAACCTCAGGTTGAAAATCAAACTGGCTAAGAGTGATAAGGTCTCTATGCAATGAACACCTCAAAGCCGCAACCCGATGTCGACGCTTCCTACTCAAGGCATCTGCTACGACGTTCACCTTCCCTGGATGATACTGAATCGCGAACTCGTAGTCCTTGATGAACTCAATCCACCTCCTCTGCCTCTGGTTGAGTTCCTTCTGAGAAAAGAGATACTTCAGGCTCTGATGGTCTGTGAAGAGCTCGAACTGCACTCCATACAAATAGTGCCTCCATGACTTCAGTGCAAACACCACTGCTGCTAACTCCAAGTCATGAGTGGGATAGTTCTGCTCATGCACCCTCAACTGCCGTGAGATATAGGCTACCACCCTCTGGGTCTGCATCAATACGCCTCCTAGGCCTGCCAATGATGCATCCGTGTACACCACGAATGTCCTGTCGCTGCTCGGAATAATCAGAACCGGCGCTGTAGTCAACTTAGCCTTTAAGATATCAAAGGCCTTCTGGCACTCCATGCTCCATATGAACTGTACACCCTTCTTCGTAAGGTGTGTAATCGGCGTCGCAATCTTCAAGAAGTCCTGAATGAACTTCCTGTAATATCCAGCTAAACCCAAAAAGCTGCGAATCTCTGTCACCGTCTTCGGTGGCTCCCAATCAAGAACTGCCGTGACCTTAGCCGGGTCCACTGCTATGCCCTCTCTGCTGATGACGTGGCCAAGAAATCTGACTTCTGAAAGCCAAAATTTGCACTTGCTGAACTTAGCATACAACTGATACTCCTGGAGGGTCCTCAACGCTATCCGCAGATGCTCCTCGTGCTCTGCCTCCGATCTCGAGTAGATAAGAATATCGTCGATAAAAACGATCACAAACTGATCTAAAAAGGGACGGAAAACCCGGTTCATTAAATCCATGAATACTGCGGGTGCATTGGTGAACCCAAATAGCATGACCAAGAACTCGAAGGATCCATATCGAGTAAGAAAAGCGGTCTTGGGAATATCCATCTCCCGAACCCGCAACTGATGATAGCCAGAACGAAGATCAATCTTCGAGAAATACTGCGCTCCCTGCAGCTGGTCAAACAAGTCATCAATCCTAGGTAGTGGGTACCTATTCCGGATTGTGACCTTGTTCAACTCTCTATAATCTATGCATAATCTCATACTACCGTCCTTCTTCTTCACGAAGAGGACCGGTGCGCCCCACGGAGAATGACTCCGACGAATAAAACCCTGAGCTAACAACTCGTCCAACTGGGTCTGCAGCTCTCTCATCTCAGCTGGTGCCATGCGATAGGGTGCGCGGGATATAGGGGCTGTGCCTGGCTGCAACTCAATACAAAACTCAACCTCTCTCACAGGAGGTAACCCAGGTATGTCCTGAAAGACATCCGGAAAATCTGAGACAACTCTAGTCTCCAATAACTCGGCTCCCTGATCCCGTCGCAGCACCTCCTCGATGTACGCCAGAAACGACTCCGCAAATCGGTTGCCCTGAGAGGTGGCTACAATCAGCTCGGACCCATCGGACGCTCGCAACTTGACTGTCTTCGCAAAGCAGTCAATACTAATATGGTAGGACGATAACCAATCCATACCAAGAATAACATCAAACTCGGACATATGCAACACTATCAGATCAACTATGAACTCCGACTCGTCTAGACTGACGGTACACCTCCTACACACGCTCTCCAGAAGCGATGCCTCACCTAAAGGGGTGGAAACTAACAAAGGGGTGTCTAGTGGCTGAGCTACAAGCTGGAGTCTAGCCATGAATGCATGCGATATGAAAGAATGCGAAGCTCCCGAATCAAAAAGGATACGGGCAGGAAAGGAATTCACAAGGAACGTACCCTCCACAACTGCTCTGCTAGCACCGTGATCACGGGGGACCACTGCATAAACTCTGCCTGGAGCTGAAGTCTGCTCAACTGCTAATGCTGGGGAGTATGGAACAACCTGCCCCTGAGGAGCCTCCTGGACTGCTCGAACCTGCCCCTCTGCCCTCTGCGTCGCTGGCGGTGCCTCAAGTCTGTTCGGCTGACCCTGTCCTCTACCCTGCTGTCGCTGCTGTGGCTGGTTCGGGCCCTTACCCTGCTGAGCTCCTGCTGGTGCACTACGACACTCTGAAGCCTTGTGCCCGAATTTGTGGCAGTTGAAACAAGAACCCTGGAACTTGCGCTGCTGATGCGCTCGCTGATCCTGCTGGGGTCCCTTCTTATGAGGGCCCTGATGCTGCTGCTGGTGTCCAGAAAAGTCTCTCTTGTTCTTGCCCTTATCACTACTCTGCCCTGTCTTGGTCTTCCCCTCCTTGTCCTTCTGGAACATAGAGGTCTCAATCTCCTGAGAAGTGGCAGCCTCAGCTACCTCCCTAACTGAATAAAACCTCCTCGACACGAGGTATCGTCGGAGATTTGGGCGAAGCCCAGCCAAAAACATCTGAGCCTGACGCTCTCCGGTCTGCCACATGCCCGTGAAATGCAAAAGCTCCATGAATCTGCTCTCAAAATCTGCCACGGTCATGTCTCCCTGAGTCAACCGGGATAACTCGAGCTCCTTCCCAGTCCGTGCTGAGGAAGAGATATACTGCCCATCAAAGAAGTAGGTGAAATCCTCCCATGTGAGGGTCATCCTCTGCTCTGGGGTAAACTGTAGCCGGTACCATCTCCCGGCATCTCCCTTCAAGCTATAAGATGCTAATCTCTGCTTCTGGACTGAATCCACACTGAGAATATCGAGAATGTTGCTCACATCCTCCTTCCACTTGTGGGCTGCAAGAGGGTCTGGTGACCCCTGAAACTCTGGTGCCCTCATCTTCTGATATCTCTCTACCATACGGAGCCAAGCTTCCTGCTCCGTGGCTCTAACAGGTGCTGCTGGAGGAAGAACTGCAGGCGCTACCTCTGGATCTCTCTCTCTGATCGGGACGGCTGGTATCCCCGGCTGCTGAGCTACTGGTGGTGGTGGTGTCCGTGGAGCAATGTGAGTCGTCACCATTTCCTCGATAGCTGTCATCCGAGCAATAAGAGGGGCCATAAGATCCACCAGATACTGAGGAGCCTGCTGCGGCTCGGGTGGGACCTGCTGGGGCTCGGACTGAGCTGGCTGCTGATCAGGTGGAGTCTGCTGTGACTCTGCCTGGCTAGCTCTCCTGGTACGGGGTTTACCTCGTCCTGCCATCTCTCTCCTGATGGTAAGAAAAACAAAAGTCCATAAGTCAAACTAGACTTTTATAAATAGCGTATCATAATACAATTTTTTTTTTCACAGCATATAGTATTCACACAAATACTTGGAATTTATGTAAAATAATTGTCATAAAAAAAATATTCTCAATTTTGAGATATACGCATATATCGTCCTCACTCATACTAGGAAATCCTTAGCGGACTCTACACATGAATCCTAGGAAACTCTAACCTAGCTCCACAACTCGACACAGGATGATCCTAAGGATACTGGAACTAGAGCTCTGATACCAACTGTGACGCCCCTGGGTTCACACACGGCTGCAGTCCGAGGTGAAACCATGGATGTCAAACCTGCCATGCACCTCACCGTGCAGTAACACGTTTCACCATCACAATTACTACCTCTCTAGTGGAGTCAACATCAGGTGTAGGTACAAAGCAAGTGAAAAGTGAATCAACAATACTAGATGAAATGATATAACACAATACATCTCATCAACGAAATAAACTGTAGTACATAGTCAAAGTCTGAAATGAAATAAACTGGAGTTCTTACAAGTCTCAAAATACAGCAAGTCTGAGTAAAGGAAATTAAGGCAACACAGCCTTTACAACTCTAGAATAAACTCTCAAATGTCTGACAACACTACAGTGGAGCCCACAGAAATTAATACATAGATAAAAGTAAAGCTGAACACTAAAGTGGTCCGCTATCAACCTACGGCTCTCCGTGCTCCTGGCTCGTGACCTGAAAAGGGGGAGGGACAACGAGCGTCAAAGCGCTAGCGAGCAACATCACAACCAACCCCAAGGGATAGGGCTCGTTGTATATGAAAATACAATAATATATAATAGCATTAAATCATCATACCAACAGATATGGGTCTTAGTACTTAGGGAAATACAACACGAGCATAGGTACGTCGAGCGAAATAATCCAAACAAGGAAACCCTCATGTATATACCTTGTATCTCAAATTGTAGATCCCTAAACACCAAGCCCGGAGTTTAATACATGAACAATAAAGAAAAGATAACAATCCCATTTCTAATAGTAAACACATCTATGTCAAAAATCTCGTAGTCGAAATAAGTGTTATGCACAGTTCATGCCACTATCATGTCCAACTACATAACAATGTCATACTCAAATACCCAAATGTGTATTAAGCTCAAGGTTTAGCAAAAATTGCCCAACACGGGGTCTTTAGTCGCTTATAGTCCAACACGAGGACTTTCGTCGCTTATAGTCCAACACGAGGACTTTAGTCGCTTATAGTCCAACACGAGGACTTTAGTCGCTTAGAGTCCAACACGAGGACTTTATATGAACCATGGAGTTACCACTAGTAAAGAAATGTCTATTTAACACTTACACATGTCTTGCTGTACAAATCTTAACTTTGTATCAGGAAAGAGTCATCTCACATGTATCACACATGAGTTCAACCTATATGAGTGTATACAGCATGCGATTAAACAGCAACACGAAGAAAACAGGAAATTCTCGGATGAGTCGACTCATGCTCACTAATGAGTCGACTCAAGCCTCATGGGTCGACTCGTGACCAATAACGAGTCGACTGAGCAGAAGGTAAATGGCAACAGGATACAACTTCGTGAGTCGACTCATGATTTGTATGAGTCGACTCATAGCTCATGGGTCGACTCGTATATTGACGAGTCGACTCAACAGAAGCAAAAAGGAAACATCATAACACTTCGTGAGTCGACTCATGATAGGTCATGAGTCGACTCAACCTGATGAGTCGACTCATGATGAGTCGTGAGTCGACTCACGGGCTGAAATTTGCATATAATGAACTGGAACTTGATCTAAACGTTACCCATTTCAATTCTTCTGATATACAACATATCTAACCTTCAGTTTTACCCTTTTATGCAGTAAGAAAAACATATCTATCATGGGAAACGATCTCCTATAGATTAGATCTAACATTTAGCCCTAAACATGAATGAACAACATTAAACCAAAATAAATACTCATGTTTTTATCCTTTAAACAAAATTCCAGATCTGGGTTTTCCTTAAAAACTGGTTGGTGGGGATTTAAAATCTTAAACACATGATTTCTAGCATTCACCCTATCAAGAGCATTGATTTATACTTGAAGATAAGGCTTAGGCTCAATAAAACCCATAAAAACGTTTATAAATAAATAAAAACATAGGGAAGGGTTTGGGTGAGATGCTACTCGCCTCAAATGTGAAGAATAGCAATCCCCTTCGCTGAAATCCAAGAGAGAACACTGAAAACCCCTTGAAATGCCTCCAAAAACGCCAAGAACACCTAGGGTTTTGAGGGAGAGGAAGAGGGCTAGGGTTTCTTGGGAGTTCAGATGGGAAATGTGAGTTTTCGGGTGAGGGAAGCATATATAAGTCAATGAAAACCCGACCCGAAACCCAGCAAACCCGACCCGAAACCACCTAGAAAATCGTCGATAAGTCGACTCATGATATGTCATGAGTCGACTCATGACTCATGGGTCGACTCATAAATTATGAGTCGACTCAGCAGAAAGAAAATGGGAACAGGACTCGATATCATGAGTCGACTTATGACAGGCGCAAGTCGACTCAACCTGATCAGTCGACTCGTGACATGTTATGAGTCGACTCATGAACAAAAATCTGCATACATTGATTCTTTTGCACACGATTTGCAAACTTGCAACTCATCCTCATACCTGAGGCATATACACATGCTCATAAGCTCAAATATCATTTCCCATGCATGACCATGCCACAAAGATATTTATAATATATATTAATTATCTTTGTTCACTCATATTCACACTTGCAAGTTGTCAAAATTAACGGGGTCTTACACATTGTTCATGAGTGGCCCCACAAAAAATTAAGAATTATTTTAATATTAGTCCCTCAAATCTATAATATTTTAAATGTAGTCCAATACTATTTTGTTCCACGCAGGTAGATGATAGCTTGAGAGCTAAGGACGTGGAAGTCTACTATGATCCAGGACAGTTGTTTGGTGGCCTTCTACGACAGTTGTTTGGTGGCCTTCTCTAGGACAGTTGTTTGGTCGCCAATGCTCATTTTTCTACTAGTGTATGCTGCTGCAATTGATAGATCCTCCCTATCAAAGAAAAGCAAGAAAGAAAACTTAAACATTATATTGTTTATAAAATCCTACAACTCATCACATCATCGTGCAGATTGACATATACGGCTCACCAGCCTCATCGCATCACCATGCAGATCGACATAGACGACTCACTAGCCTCATCGCATGGTCTAACTAGTCTCATCACATCACCATGCGCATTGAGATAAACGGCTAACTAGCCTCATCGCATCACCATGCGCATCGACATATACTACTCTATTTAGTCATCTCCTAGTCGTGGCAAAAACAAAACGTGAGGTTACCCTCTCCCGAAGGTCTATGTGTACTCGAACCCAAATCGTACTCCTCATGGACACGCACGTGCGACTCGTGCTTCGTGCGTGCGAACATAAAAATGTAGCAAAGTACATATACTCAAATAAACATCATATCGGTCAACCGAAGTATACCATCGGTCGACCGGTCAGCGTCGTGCACAAACGTGCTCATGCAAAGCTGCCGGGATCGGTCGACCGACCCGAGCAGAACATGAAAGTGTGCATCAGGGCAAAATTTTGATCTACAATTCATCTAATTGGTATTATTACGTAAAACATAAATAATTAAACTTTTTTAATATGATTAGGTTTCTATTAACTACATGAAATCTCAATTTATCATGTTTGAGTGAATTCTATTAACCCTAACATGTTCATGTTCGTAAGAATCATCATGAAAACCATAAATCTCAATAAATTCTCATGTTAAATTTATTTTAGAACTGGAATCCAAATCAAAGAATCCATTTTATAATTTTTTTTAAAACAAAAATATCAAATCTTTCTATCTTATAGTTTAAAAGAACAATATTTATACTTAAACTAGGTTTCAAGGCCCAATAAAACCAAATAAAACTCTAAAAATCAAATAAAAATGGGGTTGTGATTGGAGGAGATGAAACTCACCTCAACACGTGCTGGAATCCCCAATAGTGCAAGAAAACATGTTCTCCCTCGCCAAAAGCTGACGAACTCATCCACTTCTTGATATTTGCTTCACAAAGCTATCAAAATTCACCAAAATAAGATCTACAGTTTTGAGGGGAGAGGGTGGCTGTTTATCCACGTCAAAGATGGAGGAAAACAAAGAAATATCATATATATACACTTATATACGCAAACGGGCCAAACCAAAACAAAACAGACCCAAAACCAAAACCTACACAGAATCTGACACCCTATAAGTTGACTTATAAGCAAGCAGAAGTCGACTTACCCAAGGCATTTTTCAGCCTACACGTTTTGCATGTGTGTACATGTTTAACACTTGTATGCTCTCATATATACACTTCATTGATCTCAAATCAATTACTATCACACTCATTCATCAATAAATAACATTTATCATAATAAAAACTTATTTAATATGATTTTTCATAATATTTCAAAATTTTACGGGGTTTAACAAAAGTTTTAGTCGTCATGAACCAATTGCAATAGTGATATACATCTCTATGCATAAAGTTAATAGCAGCACACGCATGTTTACATAGTATTCACAATACATCCCATGCACGACACGTGTATGTTTTGTGTTCCAAATCAACTTCTACTAATTTTGGATGTGATACCTCAAAGATTTCAGCTATCAAATGCAAGACTCCAAGAGAGTTTCCCTTCTTGCAGAAAATTTTTCAATTCATGACATAGATAGCTATTCCATTTTGTTACCATCTTCTGGTGACTATTCATCATTTCCATAATTTGCATACAAATATGATCCATCATATCGCAAATAAGAGGTGTTTTCTCCACATAAATCTAACTATTGAAAGATTCAACAACATTAGAATTGATATGGCCATATCTACAAATAAATATCATATGTATCAAACAAAACTTAACTATTACAAAGTACAGCATAGTGTCACATTTAATAGTAAACTATCACAAGTAATAGCAAAGTGTCACAAGAAACACATAAAAGTCACATTTAAGAGCTTAAAGTCATACGTAAAACAAAAAAAATATTAAAGCATAATGTCACATATAACAGATTAAAGTCATAGATAATAGCTGATAATCACATATAAGGGCTATATGTCATATATGAGTGCTATGCATCACAAAACCGAGCAAAGAATTACATGTAAAGTTTATTGATCACAGTTAAATCAATAGTGTCATAATATTTGACGTACCTTATACCAGGAAATACAGAATTTGCCCAATTATTTGGACCATAACTAAGTGCTACTTGGTAAGCTCTAAGATCCATCATCCTAATCTCATGTAAAACAACTTTAAATTCTTTTTCTGTATACGTGTATGTAGTAAACTCTAATAATTTTAAAATTTGTTGAGCAGTACTTGAGGCAAAACTCATCTCTTTGATCTTCAATTTATAATTCTCAACAAGATGAAGTACACATCTAGAATGATAGATATTTGGAAATATATTTTTTTAAAGATTATTTTAATTCTTTGTCAACATCTGACAAACTGACTAGAGGATGGGGTGAACTATATGATTCTATTCGATCGTACAAAATATACCACAACCCTTGAATAAACCAACTCCACTTCGCTTCATTTTCTTAGTCACAAACACAAAATGTGAATGGAAATATGCCTTGATTACCATTATAAGCAATCACACCTAATAAGATCCCTTTGTAACGATCTTTCGGAATGGTCACATCTAGAAAGAGAAATGGCCTACATCCCTTGAGAAACCCTTGTATGCATGTATTATAAGAAACAAATAAACGTTTGAATCACCTTTCTTCTTGTTCAATGATGACGACACTGCCTGGATTTATTTCCATAACCTTCATTTAGTGCCTTTAAATGATGATTAAAAGGACGATTAAGTTGTTAAATGATGAATAAGTTCTAAATGTCACATATAAGACGTGAATGTCATATAAGATCTAAATATCACATATGAAACATATACGTCACATAGCATTCCAAAATCACATATAAGGTTAATAGGACACATCAACAATTTAATGGACTAACTAGGGTAGTAAACCATATAATTGCCTTGCAACCAAATATTTAGTCTTTTGCTATCTCTTTAGCACACCAAGCTTTAAAATAATTAACTTTTAAACCATATTGAGAATGTAATTCCTTATTAATGTCTATTGGGGTGATATATGAATGCCTCTTCATAATTGATTATAGCATACTCGTAATCCACCTTCTTGATGCTTTAGAATGACTAGCTATGTTGTTATGCTATCCACAAGTATGTTGAGGAATAAATTTTTTTAATAGCAAAGGTCTACACATGGCTCAATGGTGAAGTGTAAAGTAACTACAAGTATTTTGTTTCTTTTCTGAATATGAAATTAGCACGAATGCATTTTGGCTCATTGTTAACATATTTAAAAGGGATCTTCTTAGCTATAGAGTAGTATATAAGAGTCATTCTAACTTCTTTTACGCTTTCAAATTGATGCACTTCTCCGGTATTTGCTTCGTGCTACTATGCCTGGATTCTTATCAAATCACTTACTATGTCATTCATCATCCACACATGCTCTTCTTGAGAATTGTCATTTGGGATCCTCTCTGATTCCTCTATATGCTCCAATGACTGTGAGTTTACAGTAGGAAGATTGCAAATTGAATATAACAAATGATACATAGAAGTCACGTGTAACAAATAAAAACAATTGTTAACTTGGTATGTAACAAATAAAGTCGATATGTCACTTGCTATTTCTACAGGTCTAGTATAATACGTAAATATAGTAATTCCCATATATAACGTGTATACATAACCTGAAAAGAATTTTTTGAATACTTATTTAAACTTTGTTTCAGTCCTTATGGCCACTGTCGTCGCCGAGCACCAGTGACAGCAACGCAGTTTGAAAATAGAAAATAATGAGTTTGGGATAGGGTTCGCCACAGGGGCGATGCGTGGCCACTATCGCTAACGGTGATGCGAGCAGGGCCCCGTAGCTGACCCTAACATCGGGTCGGGGCGGCGCTGGTAGGCGACGCCACCGTCATAGATGACTCCTCCAAGATTTGACTCTATGATTTTTGAAATCCTAAGGCCAATTCCGTAAATACATTTTTAAAAATTTTTTATTTCTAAAAATTATGGAAATATGTTTTTACATTAGAAAATTATCTTAAAATAGTAAAGATGTTTGAAAATTTTTGGGAAAAGTTTTTAAAATATTTTCGTTATTTTCCTTTAGAAATTTTGGGGGTCCACTAGTTTCACAAAAGAGTTGTTTTTTAGATTTTAGAAAAATTATTTTTAAATTTTGAAAGTTCAAAAAAAATACTTTTGTGCACCAGAAAATTTAATATAAAATCCTACTAAAATTTTGAATATGTTGAGGGGCAGCCGTTCCTGTAAGAGCGTTTGGGGCGCATACTAATTTCATGATAAACAAACAGCCCTAATAAAATTAATTAGATAAACTAGGCAGTTAAATAAAAAGTAAAATTATTTGTTTATATTTGTCATGCCTTATGTTCAAACGCATGCCGATTAAATAAACAAATAATTTTAAGTGGGATATTTCGAGTAGAGAAGGTAACATGATTTAACTAGCCAATCTATTTTATCTCTAAGAAATCTAATATTCCATTTTTAAAAATAGTATAATGATTTTAAAAATTATATCTTTAAACATTGTGGCTAGGGTCTTAGACTTTCCTCTCTTTGTTTGAGATGTAATTTTTTTGTTGATATAAAAGGTTTGATGAGATAAAATGTTCTTCAGAGAAGAACAATACTCCACGTAAATGCCAATAATTTTAACCTATTTATAATTAAAGTGTATTAAACCTTCTCTTAAGGTACCAAGATACTAATTCTGATGAGAGTGTAGGACTGGGTTGTTTGAGATACTTTTGTCAGAAGATCCTTCTCTTGAGAGCGGGAGATTTTGGTGTATACTGAGGCGATAATATCCGAGTCAGAACAGGGTTCAACTCGGACTTAGATTTGAGTCCGATCAATATAAGATCTGGAAGCAAAAAGATCGTTGAAGAGGTTCACTAGGTGGACTGCAAAGAGAGACAATCTTATTAAGGATGATGAGGATAATTAAATGCAAAGAACTTCTGGGATGCTCTTAAATGTGAGGTTTGGATTAGTCTCTTCAATGAGGATCCAAGTTCGTATTATTAAGTTTGATCCAAACAAAACAACTGCTAGGCAGAACATCGAGTTCACCTTCATATAATGATCTCTATGATCAGGGATCAGGAGAAAGTTTGAACTGTGTCGAGCTAGAAGTGGCAGATCTAGGCGGTTATCTAGGATACATAACTCCAGAATAGACAAGTGCTACTTTTATTGCATGCTACAGATGCGAAACATCCGGGAATGTGTGAATAAAAGTAAAGTTGGAGTCTAAATACTAGGGTGTGTTTAAAACTAAAATTTCTGCTTTGGTTTTGGAAGCTAACCAAGGCACAAGGCTAAGAACCTAGTTGCAATGGGTAAAACTTGGAGATTTTTAAGAATAGGATTTGAAATAAAAGAAACCGATTAAAAGGTGAAATGTCTAACTAGTAAGAAAGATCAATTGATTTCACTTCATACGAGCTGATCATCTCGCGCATGAGGTGCATAACCAAGAAAATCAGGGATTCACAGATTGCATCTGTAAGTCAGAGATAGTATTAAGTCCTAAATAGGAGCAGAAAGATCTAGTTGGGGATTAGGTAACGATGTTGGGTATTGATGCATAGAGGTCTCCTCTGTATTTAGGGAACAAATAGATTTTTTAGCCTATTCTATTTACTCTCACTAAGAGTAAGAAAATGTCTCTCAGAAGTTAGGCTTGTGAGATTCTAGTCGATTTCCCGTTTGAGGGGAACTTACTTAGATTTACTTCAAGATTTCTCTACTTATATAAGCCAAGCTAATTAGTTCATTGATTTTAAAATGTGACTTTATGCTAGATGACTGGGTTATTGTCTAGTTTATGTTTTATTATAAATTAAGTTTGAATCTAATTTATGGTATAATAGACTAGGTCACATAAAAGGACATATGAAGGCTCACCAGTCACCAAGGGTGACTTTCTTAGTATATGTACTATGGTATTTGTCCTTTTATGAGTACGGTCTCATGATAAAATCACCAGAAAGTAATTTGGTAAGGCTATGAGAACCTCAATTATAATTTATTCACTCTAAAATGTGCAGACTAATAGTCATGAAGGTACAAAGTGGAGAATGTTGATTCCTCATTTATATATATATATATATATATATATATGTGTGTGTGTGTGTGTGTGTGTGTGTGTGTGTGTGTGTGTGTGTGTGTGTGTGTGTGTGTGTGTGTGTGCGCGCGCGCGCCGCGCGCGTGCGTGTGTGTGTGTGTGTGTTATTAGTCTATTTACGATCATGTGTATCTAATTTCTCTCCTAGTTGAGTGCTTGAATTTGTTTTAAGTACTAAATTAATAAGATGAATAATCAATTAAACAAAAGCATTAGAGCTTTGCACACTCATCATAGAAGAGTATCTATCTTGAAAGTTTAGAAAACTATCTCAAGAGAAGGAAAAGTCATACAGTTGATGATATCCTATATTCTGCTACAAAATGGTATTATAGAAATGAGTGACTTAACTCTATTAGATGTGGTTTCAAATATATTAGTTGATGCTAATCTAACATTTGGTTTTGGATAGATGTGTTATCTATGGTGACATATATTCTGAATGATGTACTTTTAAGATCGGTATAGTCAACACTCTATGCCATCTATGAAATCTCAAACTGCCTCAGAGATTGTTTCATGGACAAGTACTCAAAAGATATCTAAGACCAATGGGAAACATTCATGATAGTACTGCATGTTGTTGCGGACTCAAGCCTTGTGATGACACTATTTCTGGGCCTGTAATGAAAGAGTGGAAAGCAGCAATAGATAGGGAGCTTGAGTTCATGAGGAAGAATCAAGTCTGAGACATGGTAAATCTTCTAACTGAATGCAAGATCACTAAAAATAAATAGTTTTTAAGGTCAATCAAGATGGGATATTCAAGTGATGAAGGGCACACTTGATGGTGAAAGAGTACACATAAGTAGTAAGGTAGACTACTAAAAAAGATGTTTTTTCGATGGTGAGAATTGGCTCTATTCACATGATATTGACTCTTGTAGCATAAATGGATTTTGAACTAGTCCAGATGGACATTGAGATAGATTTTACCTATATAGAACTGAAAAAGTGATCTATGTGGATCGACTTATGTTTCATAGCTGTAGTACTTGATCATAAGGTGTACAAGTTAAAGGATACTACCTATGGCTTAAAATATTTTTCCAATGTGTAGTATTTTTTATCTTCTTGGACCATGATGAGTCATGGTTTCTACACGATTGATCTGGACAATTAGGTCCATATATACTAAGCTCACAGAAGTTTGAGATTCAATTGTCATATATCGATGAGAAATTGTTGACCGTAGCCTGGAGACTAGTGGGACTCTTATTGCTAAGAGTCATGCTCTAAGTATAGAGAAATGTCCTAACATAAAAGCAAACAAGAAGCTAACTTAAAACATCCCTTCCACGAATGTAGTCGATAGTCTTCTACAATGATTGACACAACCTTTGTAGTAGGACTAATGAGTAGGCATTGGTCCAATCCTAGTACAACTCACTAAGACGAGTCAAAAGGATCCTTAAATATTTAATTTAGACTGCACTTTATGTATTACGCTATGATAATAGGGACTCTCACCTAGCCCGACAACCAGAATGGGCGAGTGTTAATGTGTAGTTATACTTACTTACTAAATGATTGGGTCATTTCTTAGAGTAGTAAGAAGCAGAAGTGTATAGTTCATTTCCTCTTAGAGCAGAATATGTGATGCTATAAATATTGGAATGAATCCAGTTGAGCAAATTCTTAGAGAGTTTATCTATAGCGCGACATGTAGAGGATGATGTGATTCACTATCATGATAGCATGTCTACTACTTGTCATATGATATGCCCAAATTAGTTTTAAAAATTGAATAAAATTCAGATTCCATTCCACTTTATTCAGCATTAACAAAAGGATCAAGTTGTGCTAAGTGTATCTATATGAGATAGTTGATCGAGGATCTACTAATAAATAGAATAGCTGAAGAATAGCTAGTGCAGCACATTTGAGCCATATAGGCTATGTATTTAATGATAAATCTTTACTTGAGACTTCACACACTTAGGTTATTATGGATGAAGGTTTTATAAGACATTTAAATTACCCTAGAGGGGGTGAATAGGATATTTGCTAATCTAATCTAATATTAATGCTAAATTTAAACATATTGACAAATTATCCTAAACAATATAATGTATACAAGTGATATATGCAAGGATATAGAATAATAATGCAATAAAGATTAGGCAATAGGCGATATAAAAATATGCATGAGAATAAGTGCACCAATGCCAAACTCAAACACAATCAAAAGATCACGGAGTTTGGTCATGTAATAACCGAAATTTTTCGATCTTGACTTAAATAAATTTTTTTGGAATTTTAAATATTAAATTTTATTTTTAAAAGAGTAGTAATAAATTACCTGATTATCCAGAATGTTTTATGATTTAAAAATCTAAATTTATTTTTATTTAGCTAATTATAAATTAAATTATCATTAATTAACACTTGTTATTCTTTTTGTAACTTTTAATTATTTTTGTTAAAATTAATAAATAAATAAATAATACAATAGGAGATAAACCCCATCCACGTCAGTAACCTCTATCCTCTGCGCTATTCATGAATCACGCGCACCGTAAACTTAGACTAAACAGCTCATGATTTTCTAATCAATCATATCTTAAATTTTTTATTATTAAATTTTTTTATTTAAACTCTCACCTAACCCATTTCTCGTGCTCACTCTCATTTTCTATCTCCATCTTTCTCTTCACCTCACGTCTCTCTCTCTCCTCTCTCTCTCTCTCTCTCTCTCTCTCTCTCTCTCTCTCTCTCCCTCTCCCACCACTCCTCAGCCACGAACCCAACTCCGTCGCCCTTCATTTCGACATCGCGCCAGCTCGAACGCCGCCAGCGAGCTCCAGCCACCGCTCCACCCAAGCGCCGCCCCAAGCTCTGACCCGAGCTCCGCCGAGGCCGCCACCAGCAGCTCCTCCACCCGACGTCCTTTCTCCTGAGCTCAATCTCGAGCCCCACCGTTCGAACCCCACCTCCGCCGCCGCCACAGCCATCTCCCCTCATCACCGCCCCCTTCCTCGTCGAGCTCCAACCTGATCGAGCTCCGCTCTGCTCTCTCATCGCCTCTGCAGCTCAGCTCGCTGCCCCCAGCCACTGCTCCTCCTCTCCACCGCGTCGTCAGGCCACCGTCGCCGAGCTCGAACCCCCGCCACTCGACCAAGTCCCTGCACCCTCGTCCATCTTCCATTCAACCAACTCCTCCTCATTTTGTTCAACTTCGCCAAACCCCGGCCACTCTCCTCCTTAGCCCCGCTCGTCGCCACCGTCCAGTTCCAACAATCAGCCGCCGTCACTTCCTCTGTAGCGACGACCACCACCTCGCACGGTAACATCGATTCGTTCGACAAGACTGCGTTTCGGACAAGATATGGACATTACGAGTTCTTAGTGATGCCGTTTGGTGTGACTAATGCGCCAGCGACATTTATGAACCTAATGAATCTGGTTTTCTATGATGTGCTGGACAAATTTGTAGAAGTCTTTATTAATGATATCCTAGTGTACTCTAAGAGTGAAGCGGAACATGCGGAACATTTGCGGTACGTGCTGAAGACCTTGAGAGAGCATTGGTTATTCGCCAAGTATAGTAAGTGTCAGTTCTGGCTAGACCGCATTGCATTTTTAGGATACGTGGTGTCAGGAGACGGCATATCTGTAGACCCGAATAAAGTAGCTGCTGTTAAGGATTGGCCTACCCCTAAGTCGGTGTCCGACATTAAGAGCTTCCTGAGATTAGCTGGATATTACCGGCGTTTCATCAAGGATTTCTCGAAGATTGAGGAACCGATGACGTGTCTTACGAGGAAGGATATTAAATTCGTCTAGTCCGATGCTTATGAGCAGGCGTTTGAGGAGTTAAAGTCTCGATTGATTTCGGCCTCAGTCCTGACGATACCGGATAAGAGCGGGAACTTTGAAGTATTTTGCGATGCATCTGGCATAGGATTGGGATGTGTTCTCTAACAGGATGGTCATGTGGTAGCGTATGCTTCTCGTCAGTTGAAGAAGCATGAGCAGAATTACCCTATCCATGACCTGGAGTTGGCAGCTGTGATTTTTGCTCTTAAACTTTAGAGACATTATTTGTTGGGCGAACAAGTGAAAGTGTTTACAGATCACAAGAGCTTGAAGTATATTTTTACTCAGAAGGAGCTCAACATGAGGCAACGTCGATGGATAGAACTGATGGTAGATTACGACATTGACCTTCAGTACCACCCTAGCAAGGTTAATGTAGTACCAGATGCTTTGAGCCGTTTGCCAGCAATCATGACCCTCACAGCTCAGTGGAGAATTCAATAGGAAGTGAAGGATATGAGTATAGAAGTTCTACTTCCAGGAGTCACTGCTTCTTTGATGAATCTTCAAATGCAATCGACATTGGTCGAGCGAATCAAGGATGCACAATCAGGTGACTCATTTCTTCAGAGAGTTAGCTTCGACTGGTCTTCGGTCAGAATTTGTTGTTCATGAGGACGGATTCTTACGATTTGGGAGTCATATCTACGTACCAGAAGGAGATATTCGAGAAGAATTATTACGGGAAGCTCACAGCTCACCGTACTCTATTAACCCTGGAGGTACGAAGATGTACAAGGATCTGAAACTAAACTTTTGGTGGCGTGGTATGAAGAGAGATGTGGCTCGTAGTGTGGCGAAGTGCCTTGTATGTCAGCAGGTGAAGGCAGAGCATCAGCGTATCGCAGGTCTATTACAGTCATTGCCTATTCCGGAGTGGAAATGGTAGCATGTCAGCATGGACTTTGTTACTGGCTTACCCTGGAGCACTAGACAGAATGATGCTATTTGGGTGATTGTAGATCGATTAACCAAATTAGCTCACTTTATTCCATTCCGAGTAGGACAGTCAACGGAACATCTTGCTCAGAGATACATGGAGGAGATCGTACGATTGCACGGAGTTCCAGTATGCATCGTTTCAGATCGTGATACCCGATTTACCTCAGAATTCTGGAAGAGTTTGCAGGCGAGCCTTAGGACTAATCTCAGTTTCAGCATAGCTTATCATCCTCAGACCGATGGACAATCAGAAAGGACCATTCAAATTTTAGAGGATATGCTTAAAGCATGCATGATTGACTTTCACGGGTCGTGGGAAGATCACTTGCATTTGGTGGAGTTTTCATACAACAATAGCTCCAAGGCTAGCATTGGAGTGGCCCCTTTCGTGGCATTATATGGGAGGAAGTGTCGCTCTCCTTTAAGTTGGGATGATATTAGTGAGCGAGAGATTTTTGGGACCGAATTGATTGCTAAGTCAAATGATGCTGTCAGAATCATTTGGGAACGACTTCGCATAGCGCAGGACCGATTCAAGCATTGGGCGGATGCGAAGCGTCGACACTTGGAGTTTCAGCCAGGAGACCATGTGTTCCTAAAGATTTTCCCCAACCGAGGTAACATTCGCTTTGAAAGGCATGGGAAGTTGAGTCCACGATATGTAGGACCTTTTGACGTATTAGAGAGAGTTGGAGAAGTGGCGTATCGACTTGCATTACCAACCACATTGGCTGGAGTGCATGACATATTCCACATTTCTCAGTTGCGGAGATATGTCGGAGATCCGAGCCATATCGTAGATTTCTTAGAGATTGAGGTGCGACCAGATTTGACATACGAGAAGCAGCCTATGGCGATTTTGGACCGAAGAGAGAAGACTCTCCAGAACAAGACTGTCACACTTGTTCGTGTGATGTGGCACCCAAATTCTCCTGGCGAGTCGACTTGGGAGACTGAGTCTGAAATGAGACAACGATACCCTCATCTGTTACCTGAATCTTAGTTGTCACATCTTATACCTTACCTTGTGTCGTTCTTGTCCTACTTTCTCCCTACTTATGAATATGCAGTTATTTTGAATCATTCTCTATATGTGTTGATCGGGTGAGTATCTCGTTCTATACAATCCTTGAGATCTTTCTGCATCACTCTCATTTTAATTCCGAGGACAGAATTTATTTTAGGAGGGGTAGAATGTAATAACCGAAATTTTTTGATCTTGACTCAAATAAATTTTTTAGGTATTTTAAATATTAAATTTTATTTTTTAAAGAGTAGTAATAAATTACCCGATTTTCCAGAATTTTCTATGATTTAAAATTCTAATTTTAAAATTATTTTAATAGTTTTCTTAATTATAAATTAAATATTTTATCAATAAAAAAAGAAAAAAAACTTTTATTTAAAGTTTTATGATTTAAAAATCCAAATTTATATTTATTTATCTAATTATAAATTAAATTATCATTAATTAACTCTTGTTATTCTTTTTGTAACTTTTAATTATTTTTGTTAAAATTAATAAATAAATAAATAATACAATAGGAGATAAACCCCATCCACATCAGTAACCTCTATCCTCTGTGCTGTTCATGAATCACACGCACCGTAAACTTAGGCTAAGTAGCTCATGATTTTCTAATCAATCATATCTTAAATTTTTTATTATTAAAATTTTTTATTTAAACCCTCACCCAACCCCTTTCTCGTGCTCACTCTCATTTTCTCTCTCCATCTTTCTCTTCACCTCACATCTCTCTCTCCCCCTCTCTCTCTCTCTCTCTCTCACCACTCGTCAGCCACGAACACAACTCCGTCGCCCTTCATTTCGATGCTGCACCAGCTCGAACGCCGCCAGCCAGCTCCAGCCACCGCTCTGCCCAAGCACCACCCCGAGCTCTGATCCGAGCTCCGCCGAGGCCGCCGCCAGCAGCACCTCCGCCCGACGTCCTTCCCCCTGAGCTCGATCTCGAGCCCCGCCGTTCGAACCCCGCCTCCGCCGCCACCACAGCTACCTCCCCTCATCACCGCCCCCTTCCTCGTCGAGCTCTGACCTGATTGAGCTCCGCTCCACTCTCTCGTCACCTCTGCAGCTTAGCTCGCTGCCCCCAGCCGCTGCTCCTTGTGACGCCTCTGGGTTCACACAAGGCTGCAGTTCAAGGTGAAACCAAGGATGTCAAACCTGCCATGCACCACACCGTGCAATAACATGTTTCACCATCACAATTAACATCTATCTAGTAGAATCAATAACAGGTGTAGGTACAAAAACAGGTAAAAGATAATACTCGAATAACTGATGAAGTCTAAATGATCAAATAGATATCTCATCATCCAACAAATGGGAATATATAAACAATGTCAGAATAAATAAACTGGGGTACTGAACAAGTCTCGAATACAAATATCTGACCAAAAAGGAAATAAGGCACACGACTTTTACAACTTCTATGAAATAGTTCTCAATGTCTAATCATCTACTACAGTGGAGCCAACGATACATAATACATAATCAAAATGTAAAGCTGGACGCTAAAGTGATCCGCTAACAACCTGCGACGCTCCGTGCTCCTGGCTCGTGACCTGAAAAGGGGGGGGAGGGACAACGAGCGTCAAGCGCTAGCGAGTAACATCACAACCAACCCCAAGGGAATAGGGCTCGTTGTTATGAAAATACAGATAATATATAAATAGATCTAAACTCATTGATCGTACGAAATAAGGGTTTAAGTATTTAAGAATCTACAACACGAGAATAGGTACGTCGAGCGAAATAATCCAAACAAGGAAACCCTCATGTATATACCTTACATCTCAAATTGTAAACTCCTAAATACCAAACCCACGGTTCTAGTACAATAACAATGATAAAAGGAACTCAACGAACACCAGAGCATAATTACAGTGCTGTAACATAGTCAACATGAATATCACAATATTTATTACATGAATATTGTGTCAAAAATCTTCATAAGTGTCATACCAAGTCTACATAATCAGTATGTTGTGAAGCGTGGTACAATAATCACATGCAGGGTTAAGAACCATGTCCGATACAAGAACTAACTACCGAAGTTTTCCAAACTCATAGTATAAGTGTCAATTGTCCAACACGAGGACTGAGAGGGATTATAGTCCAACACGAGGACTTCTTATGGATTATAGTCCAACACGAGGACTGTAGAAGTGGTAAAAGGTTGCTACGATACTTGTAGTAGAATCTAATCATCAACATCATAACCAAAACAGTGTATATGTCTCAAATTTATACCCTCAGGTCATCTATCATGCATAGACACGTAGTGGGACTAATAGCCAGGTCAGATAAACCAGACAAACCCCCGAATGGGAGTAAAAATACTCAAATACACCAAATCTGGAAATCTGGAACAGGGAGTCGTCGGTCGACCGATCCGGTCGACCGACCTCTGATACAAATCAGAACGGTCGCCCGCCAGAACAGTCGGTCGACCGGTATTTGTCTCGGTCGACCGATTTTGAATCGCGGTCGACCGATAATTTATCGCGACCGACCGAAATTCCCATATGAGCTCAGCGGTCGACCGCGTCGGTCGACCGCCGAGCGGACAGAACCCAAGTTTGGGTTTTCTGTCAGCTGCTAAACCTGTAAACCAAATTTGATCTGATGCAATAATATTTGCTGAAATAATCCCAACATCATACTGAAGATAAGCAACCAAAATCAGGTTTTGAAACTACTCTTTTAATAATCAAATCATTAAGGAATAAACCAAAACGTTTAGATAGGTTGTAAAAAAAAACGTTTTAAACTCCTGTTAGATAAACTTTCAGATCCAGATCTCAGAAAATAACATGAGAGATTGATTCTTAAGGTTCCTATTACTAAGAACTCGTTTTTGTACGAAAATACTGCTTGGGCTCATTAGAAATCTCATGAAAATCACAATAAAACAGTAAAAAACAAGGGGGTGAGGGATTGGGCGAGATGATACTCGCCTTGGGTGCTGAGGGAAGCCCTAGATCCGAAATAGGTTGATCCCCTTGCTGGAAAACCCAGATCCCGCTGAAAAATATCCCCAAGAGCTGCTCCAGATCTCCCAAGTCCAAGCTGGGGTTTTGAGGAAGAAGAGGGAGGCTAGGGTTTTGGGTCTGGGATTCACAGGATCTCAGTTAGGTTGAGTTGGTATAAATACCAACTCCCCAACCCGACCCGAAACCCAAAAGCCCAAAAAAATAAAACCCGAAACCCGAAATCCAAACCTGGCAATTTCCTCTCTGATTGCTGATCGGTCGACCGCGCCGGTCGACCGCGCCGGTCGACCGATCAGCACAAAAATGCCTTCTGCTGGCATTTTACATGCTGGCCATTTCTCAATCGATTTCTCTCACTTGTATATACCCGTTGGGTTCCCAAACACTGATAAACATATATATCTTATATTTATATGGTTATTCGCCACAAGGGAAAACATTTACTATAGATAATTCACACATGAGTATACATATATACTATAGAAATTATTCGGGGTTTTACACTCCTCCTCTCCACCGTGCCGTCAGGACGCCGTCGCCGAGCTCGAACCCACGCCACTCGACCAAGTCCCTGCACCCTCGTCCACCTTCTATTCAACCAACTCCTCCTCCTTCTGTTCAACTCCGCCAAACCCCGGCCACTCTCCTCCTTAGCCCCGCTCGTCGCCACCGTCCAGTTCTAACAATCAGCCGCCGTCACTCTCTCTGTAGCGACGACCGCCGCCTCGCACGGTAATGTCGATTCGTTCGACAATAACCCCAAGGCAAGATCCCTATCCTTGCTCTGTACAATTTTAGATTGATCACAGATTAATTATGCATAAGAACTCATTCTTAAATAATTATTCGTTACAAATAAAGAACTGTCGTGAACATATTAAACTGAGAACTATAACGTATAGAACTATCGTGAACGAAATGGACTGTGAGCAATAATGTATGACCATTCACGTTGTAATATATATACTGTGATGACCTGCACGGACTTATTTGACGAATGATATTAAAAAGTACTAAAAATAATATTATGATAATAGATACTATAAAGATAAAATAAAATAAAATTATTTTAGATTAATTTATAATTCTAAAGAATTCATTTGACAAAATAATCATTTTAAATAATTATAATAAATTATTTTGGTGAAAAAAAATCATTTTAGAGTAATTATAATAAATTAATAGAATTTATTTGACAAAAGAATTATTTTAGAATAATTATAAATAATTTAAAAGAATTTATTTAAGAATAAGTATCAAATGAATAAGTATCAATATGAGAATAATTTTAATAATTTAAGAGAGTTTTATAAAAGGAATTATTTTAGAACATTTATAACTAATTTTAAAGGATTTATTTTAGAAAATGGATTATTATGAATTATTCATAATTTAGATTTATTAATTTTAATTATGTGATATGCTATGATATTGTTGTATATGATTAGTTGCATTTATTACTCTTTGTTATGTTTGAAAACAAGAGAGTTGAGGTGGGAAAGTCATGGTTCATGTGATCGGATAAAGTGTTGATGTATTTTTCAGGCTCGCGCTAGTAGTTGGTGTCGCCACTGGGGTTAGTTTGTAGGGCTAAAGTGAAGTGTGTACATCACTTTGGTCAGTGGGAAATTTATTTCGTCACCCGGGTTCTGTTTAAAGTTCGAACCAGGCAGAAAACGGATTGCGTGTAGTCCTTTAGGCCGCATGTGTAGCGGGATTGGATACACGTAGGGGATTTGTGAACAGTCAGTTATCCAATGATATGAACGTTGACTCTGTGTGAGATATGTACCAGTGACCTGTTATACAATGGCTAGTAGTATGACATCGTTACTTGGATGATTAGTCTGATCGCTAGTTGTATGACCTTGTTACCCGATCGATTTTAGATTCTTATGATTATTATATTCTAGTGGTGGATTTCATTTAGATTATTACTATTATTATTATTATTGTTGTTCTTGCATTGGTCGTTCAACCGTTGCTACTTTCCTTGTGGGATCTTGTCGTGTGCCATGCACGCTGACGTACACATGTTTTCTCTGGTGTATGTCAGATTTAGAGGACGGACACGTCCAGTATGATGATGCATTAAAGCAGGAGTATGCCTAGCCGGAGTGTCTTCCAAGTGGAACAGAAGAACAGACGGAAACTTAACCTTTTCGTTTACGTAGTCACTGATGGACACTAGATTACTTATGTAGTACCTTATCCTTTAGTCTTTCGAGGGACTTAGTTCTTTTTGCAGTACTTCCTTCTTATTTTGTTGGACTATGTATTTTCTTATTTTAGTTGGACTGTTTTGTAATAAGGGCATGTTTGACCCAAACTTTGTGTCTTGGATGATATTCTATTAGTGATATGTCTTCTTTTTATTCTGAGTTGCTCATTATATTCTCGCTACTGTGATCGGGGATTTGTGCCTTTGCATTTATTTCTTGACGCTTAGCGTATTAGGTTGAGGAGAAATGTTTAATTTTATTTATTCTCCTTAATCTAATACGTTGCGGGCTTGATCACGTCTCGGTTCCTTGGTATTTTAGGAAGCGGGGCGCGACAGGTCTCCATCGACCTACATCTCCGCTCCTCACCCTCGAGGAGAATTTCCACTATATCACAAAAATACTACACAATCGGTTTTCCAAGCTCACCGAATACTTCTACAACTCACAAAATTGTCAATACACAATACACTCCTCTAAGTGTTAGCCTAGCCCGTGTCACCTTCCTCAGTCTCTCCCAACCACTTCTCTAAGTCTCCTTGTGTATTATAACATGTTCTCTCAACAATTAAGTACAAATACAATGGTTTTTTCTCTAACAAAGAGGAGAACAAAATTCTAAGCTCACTCTCAAAGATATAACCTAATAACCCAAAATATACTATATGTGAAAGTACTTAAGCTCAAGGGGTGTGTATAACCAATGAGTATAAATAAAATCAAACTCTAATTAATCCAGCAAGTGAAAATATAGCAATTGAAATATAAACAAGGTAGATAATAAGTTTAAGAAAACTTCTCTAAACAAAGAGGGATGAAGAATTAAGGTTGAACTCCTCAAAGATGAAATCGATATTCTCCTCTTTGTGAAACTTTCTTCACATTAAACACACTTAAACTCTCTTGAAAACTCAAAAACAAACTGCCCAAAACTTGTCTTAAAAATCATAGGAAATATCAAAACAAAAGGGATATTTATAGCCTCACAAACACAGCTATAGCCGTTGCTATTGAAAATAGCCAATCGGTCGACTGACGTTGTGCATCGGTCGACTGATAATGTGACCGTTGGCTGAGTTGGCAAATTCTAAAATTTTGCATAGCTGACTTTCTAAAATCAATTAAAAATAGAAAATCAACTCTAAAAATCCTAAACTTTTGGAAAACATTTATAAACATGAAGATAAACATATAGAGAAAGAATTTCTAAAATATCACTTCGCATTTGTGAGAATTTATTATTTTAAAATAGAAATTTTAGATTCTGAAAACTGCTGAATACTTGATTTTATAAAATTGATTTAACATAGTAAATCAACTCCAAAAATGATAAAACTTTGGAAAATGTTTATAAACATGAAATAAATAATTTCTCAAATTACATTTCCAATTTGGCAAAACTCATTTATTTTGTAAATTTTTCAAGAATACGAAATCGTC
Source organism: Asparagus kiusianus (assembly GCA_022839385.1). Classification (NCBI taxonomy): domain Eukaryota; kingdom Viridiplantae; phylum Streptophyta; class Magnoliopsida; order Asparagales; family Asparagaceae; genus Asparagus; species Asparagus kiusianus. The sequence goes on from BQKN01060085.1 coordinate 26,901, forward strand.
AAAACTTGATTTTAATGAAATCATTGCAAATAAGTTTTGAAACACTTTAAAATAGATCAATAGACTTAAGGAAAGATATAAAATAGTATAAATAAGTTTTTAATCTATAAACTCATTATTTTCCAAAACAAATATGATAAATATGAAATGAATGTATATGTATATCAATATATCTATTTGTTTCATATTAATACGGTTAAACTTGAAAACGATAAACCAAAAATGTGTATGTGTGTAATATTTGAGCTTTTACGCGTAACACATAAAGTAAACTCCTAAACTACGAATAATATACCCAAGACAATGATCTTAAATTTGCTCGTCTTGGTTGTGGATGAAGCGATGATGAATCTTGTCTTGAATTGCGTCGGCTTCATTCTGATTTCCTTCAACCTCCAAAATATCATCGTTAAACGCAAGTCCAACCAACCTTCGACTGAGGATATTTGTGTAGATTACCTAACAAAACAAATACAAACACTCGACACACAATATTAGGAATTATTTGTTAATCGTCAAAACTAGATTAGATATAATAGGCTCATAAACATAAGACCTAACAATCTCCCCCTTTTTGATGATGACAAAAAATTTACATAAATAGTATATAAAATATACATGATATCAAATGAATATACAATTTATAATTCACATGCATGAGAAAGCGAAATACTCACAATCCACTTATTGGGGCGGGGCGCCCCCTTGTCAATATTAAAATAGGGAAAAGAATAAGGATGAAGAGAGCAAAAGCTCTCCCTATTAATAAGGCGCGATGAGTATGAAATAAATATAGGGAAAAAGCTCCCCCTATCAAAATGCCTTAAAGCATGTATATTAAGAAATATATAATGCATCAATATGTGAGTATATACAAAAATATCATGACAACTCACATTCAAAAAGACCATGAGAACACATATAGATATACCATGATGAAAATGGTGTCTCAAAACACAAGCATAAATGTAAAGACAAGTCATGAAAATTATGATATATATATATACATCAAATGAAGGAAGATCATAAAAACCCATGAAAAAAAATCATGAGAATCCATGAATAAATTATAGTATCAAACGAAGGAAAATCATGAAAAATATATTTTCCAATGAAGACAAATCATGAAAACTATGAAAATCACGACAATCATGAAAGTTCAAATAAAAATCCAAATTTTGTTCAAACATTTAAATATTTAAGCACACATTAGATTTCTTAGGAGAAACTTTTTGAACCCGATAAACATGATTTGGAAGTAAGAGATTGATACAATCGGGGGGTTGCTTATTATAAGCCTCTCGTTAAAATCAAAACCAATAAACTCATAATATGTAATGATTAACAAAGCAAATTTTTAAAAACATGGGTTTGAAAGTAAAAATCTAAAAAAATAACCCAGTAAAAATACCTCACTGTCAGTCAACTGATTTTTTCCATCGGCCGACTGATACACTATTCAGTTGACTGATAAGGATCGGTCGACTAAGCAGAAACAAAAATTGATATTACAGGACAGTTTATCAGTCAACTGATATGAACAGACCGTCGACTGATAACACTGTTTAGTCAATTGATAAGCATCGATCGACTAAGTAGAAATAAAAAATAAAATTCCAAAAGAGTTTATCAGTCGACTGATATGAACAGTCGGTCGATCAAAAACCATGCACATCCCTTATATGAACAATAAAAAATACGAGTTCGTTTAAAATACTTACTTTTGACAAAACAATTTCAATTAAGTTTTGGAATCCTTTTTAATGGATTAATTGACTTTGGAAATAATGTAAATAGTATTATTTAGTCTATAATCCAAAAACACAAAATATAAAACAATATGTGTACAAAAACAAAAATTATCTTTTAGAAGCATAAAAACAAAAGAAAAAAGGGGGAAAATTGTTCTTTGAATCAAACATGTTTTGGTACCCAAACACTCTTGGTACCAAAGAGTTTAGGGACATGACCCCTATCATCATAGCTCAATGCCCTTGGGTTATGATCCCATTTGAGCGTATTTAGTGCACGTGTCCGCTCATAGCAATATTCACACAAATGACCTTTCCTATTGTAATAAGTACAATGAAATGAGTACACTTACTTATGTTGACCATTAACTTGTGCACATGAAACATTTGCAAACAAAGATGGTATTTTTTAAATATTTTGCAAATGTGAAACTTTTCTTAGATCAAAATAAAATTTAGCCAAATGACCAAAACAACCACAAAAATTATATTTAAACACATTCACATACTTGTGATTAACATTTGGTGCATGTGTGTGTAGATGTTGAGATGAAACTTTATGAGATGCACAACAAGCATTAGTATTGGAATTTATAGGTTTTCGTGCATCATAGCAAAATTTAGCGAGATGGCCTTTACGGCCGCTGCATTTGTAAACTTTGTCATACATGTGTGCATAGTGAGTATGTGATTTTAAAGTTGTAGCATGTAGCTTAGCACACATATCTATAAGTTTCTTATTATTTTTAATGTATTTTTTTAAGGTTGAATCTAAAGAAGATATGTAGTTTTTCATATGATTCAACTCATTATTAGGCATATATGCATTGTAAATAGAAGTAGAGCAAATATGATTATTCTTGAAAGAATCAAATTCATTTCTAATAGCTACTACTTCTAACATGGTATTATTTTTCTCATGAGTTATGCTAGCAACATTTAAGATTAAAGAATCATGATCCTATTTTAATTTATCATTATTTTCTGTAAGGATCACATTCTCTTTAGCAATAATATCATATATAGAAGCTCACATATCATGATCGGATTTTAAGTTAACATGCTAATTTGCAAAATTTTAAAATTATGATGAAATTTGTTATAAGCATGCATTAATCTTTCATATCCACAAGCGAGTTCATCTATAGACAATTCATTATCGGAATCAGACTCACATACCTCATAAGGGCTATCGCCTAGTGGTCGTGTGCACGATGAAGCTCCAATAGCACTTGAAGTAGAATCCGCCAAAGCATGTCAGATCTTCTCCAAGTTTCCTTGATGTACTTCTATAAATATCCATAATTTATAAGCACTATCAAAATGTGCAAGCTTATAAGATATAGATGAATCAAATAAATGCATTAAACAAAAATTCTAACAAGAGCTTGTTCATTATAAACACTCTTTTATCATTATTGCTCCACTTGGATTTCTCCAATGTGGGCATAATATAAGCATGCTTAATTATTTCCCATAAATCAAATTGTTTAGATCTAACAAATACTTTAAATCTAACACACCATTGAGCATAAGGGAAATTATTGAATTTTGGAGCAATATCAATGGCATAGCCTAAACTAGGTGCACCGTGCATATCCATGATATAAATGCAAACAAGATGAAATAATCACAAAACTAGATTAGCAATAATGCAAAGCGAGGATCTTTGACTCTAGACGATTAACCATAAATTAAAGAGTACCAAGCTCTGATACTAAATGAAATTATTCTAGAGGGGGGTGAATAGGGTATTTGTTAATCTAATCTAATATTAATACCAAATTAAAACTTATTGATAAATTATCCTAAACAATATAATGTATACAAGTGATATATGCAAAGATATAGAATAATAAGCAATATAGTGGGCAATAAAGATTAGGCAATAGGCGATATAAAAATATGCATGAGAATAAGTGCGCCAATGCCAAACTCAAACACAATCAAATAATCATGGAGTTCGGTCACCCTCGACCTACGTCTCCGCTCCTCACCCTTAAGAAGAATCTCCACTATATCACAAAAATACTACACAATCGGTTTTCCAAGCTCATCGAAAACTTTTACAACTCACAAAATTATCAATACACAATACACTCCTCTAAGTGTTGGCCTAGTCCGTGTTACCTTCCTTAAGTTCTTAGAATTACTATCTCTCCCTAGGCTTTTACAACCAAGCCACTACTCTTGGAATTGACCCCGTCTCTCCCAACCACTTCTCTAAGTGTTCTTGTGTATTACAACGTGTTCTCTCCACAATTAAGAACAAATATAATGGTTTGTTCTCTAACAAAGATGAGAACGAAATTCTAAGCTTACTCTCAAAGATACAACCCCACAATCCAAAATATACTATATGTAAAAATATTTAAGCTCAAGGGGTGTGTGTATAACCAATGAGTATAAACTAAATCAAACTCGAATTAATCTAGCAAGTAAAAATATAACAATTGAAATATAAATAAGCTAGATAATGAGTTTAAGAAAACTTCTCTAAAGAAAGAGGGATGAATAATTGAGGTTGAACTCCTCAAAGATAAAATTGATATTCTCCTCTTTCTGAAACTTTTTCATATTAAACACGTTTAAACTCTCTTGAAAACTAAAAAACAAACTGCCCAAAACTTATCTAAAAACCTTAAGAAAGATCAAAGCAAAAGCGGTATTTATAGCCCCACTAACATAGATACCAAAACTAGTCGTTGCTGCTTAAAATAGTTGATCGGTCGACTAATGATGTGCGTCGGTCGACTGATAATGTGATCGTTGACTGAGTTGGCAGATTCTGAAATTTTACGTAGCCGACTTTCTAAAATCAATTAAAAATATCAAATCAACTCTAAAAATCATAAAATTTTAAAAAACATTTATAAACATGAAGATAAACATATTAAAGAATGAATTTATAAAATATCATTTCCCATTTGTGAGAACTCACTGTTTTAAATTAGATATTCCAAATTCTAAAAACTACTAAACACTTTATTTTGTAAAATCGATTTAACACAGTAAATCAACTCCAAAAATAATAAAACTTTAGGAAATATTTATAAACATGAAATAGAACATGTTAGAAAAATAATATATCAAATTTCATTTCCAATTTGTAAAAACTCATTTATTTTTTAAACAGCTCAAGAATACAAAATCATTAAAATTTGATTTTAATGAAATCATTCCAAACAAGTTTTGAAACACTTTAAAATAGATTAATAGACTTGAGAAAAGATATAAAATAGTGTAAATAAGTCTTCAATCTATAAATTTATTATTTTCCAAAACAAAGATGATAAATATGAAACGAATGTAAATGTATATAAATATATCTATTTGTTTCATATTTATACAGTTAAACTTGAAAACGATAAATCAAAAACGTGAATGTGTGTAATATTTAAGCTTTTAACCATAAAACATAAAGTAAACTCCTAAACTACAAACAATATATCCAAGACAATGATCTTCAATCTGCTCGTCTTGGTTGTGGATGAAGCGATGATGAATCTTGTTTTGAATTGTGACGGCTTCATTCTGATTTCCTCTAACCTCCAAGATATCATCGTTAAGCGCAAGTCCAACCAACCTCTGATTGAGGATATTTATGTAAATTACCTAATAAAATAAATGAAAACACTTCACACACGAAGTTAGAAATTGTTTGTTAATCATCAAAACTAGATTAGATATAATAGGCTCAAAAACATAAGACCTAACAGACATTACCTTTGATTTGATTGTCTTTTTTTCTCTCATCAGTATGCAATCTAGGATTGCTTTTGTCTTATTTTTGCTTGATTATAATGGCATGGAGTATATTAGTATTATGATGTGTACAAGGTACACAAAAGCACACTAGGTGCACTATCACAAAGTTACATCAACAAGCTGGATCTCTTATCAAACAAGAGACCCCTTTCGGAGATGTGGCAGTTGCTAAAGCTGAGATCAATACTGAATGTTATTTGGCTTGGAGTAATGACTACACTATCGTGTTACTAGGTAGAATGATAGTGGGAGCACTCTATTGGTCTCTCTGACTAGGTCAAGATGAGGGTGATGTACACTTATATATTAAAGCGACCAAAGTAGAAATCACACGTCCATTTTACCTGTTTACTATCAGCCAGACTATGGGTCTAACTTGGCACATGAGGTGTAGGCTTGTCAGGAGATCTCAATCATATCGCGGTGTGATATGACCAAACAAGTCATTACAGGGTAATGGAACTTGGATCTGTATGATACCCATTTAATAATGTATGCTCTCAGTGAGAGAGACGCAATATCATAGCATGTTGCCATATGACATGCGAGTCCTTATAAACAACCACCAGTGATGGAGGACAATCATTGTATACACTTTGAGATATTGGGCTATCAGTAAAGACTGTTATGAGCGTTCGCTACTTTGGCTGTTGTTTCCTACTACGATAAGACAATATTGCACATAAGGGTTAGTGTCAGGAAAGCGCGTGATTAGCACGCTCAACTATCTAGGGCCAAAGGAAGATTGATTGTATGTCTCCTTGTAGGGTCAAAAATTACCTATAGGTTATCACACATGGCTCACGTTGAAAAGAAGGCGATAAACGCCATTATCTGAATTATAAAGAATCATCTGATGCCAAAGATCAACTAAAGAGCCAAATCAACAATGGAAATCACAATCCGACAGCCCCTACAAATTGAGTAAAAGTCAACATCTCAATCAACCAGATGAGATGACACCTCCTGTGTCAACTCGAAAGACGATCACCGACTCAAAGTCCGAGACGAGACCTAAGATGAGATCCCCTCCATGTCGACCCGAGAGGCAATGATAGCCGACTCAAAATCCAAGATGAGGTCTAAGATGAGACCCGAGATGAGATTCCCTTTGTGTCGACTCAAGAGGCAGTGATAGCTGACTCAAAGTTCGAGTCAAGACCGTGACGAGATGACAGTTCAAAGTCAAGATGAGATTAATGTCGACTCGAGAGATGGTCCGAGATGAGACTGAGACGAGATGACGGTTTGAAGTCAAGATGAGATCAATGTCGACTCGAGAGGCAGTCTGAGTCGAGACCGAGACAAGACAATAGTTGGAAGTTGAGACGAGATCAATATCGACTCGAGAGACAGTCTGAGACGAGACTGAGACGAGATGACAGTTTGAAGTCAAGATGAGATCAATGTCAACTCAGGAGGCGGTCTGAGTCGAGACCGAGACGAGACGACAGTTTGAAGTCGAGACGAGATAAATGTTGACCAGATGAGACGACAATTCCTATGTCGACTCGAATAGCGAACTCATACGACACCTCATGTGTCGACTCGAAGGATGATAAAAGTCAACATCTCAAAGTCCGAATACAAGACATGAGATGAGACCCCCTCTATACTGACTCGAAAGACGGTGATAGTCAACTCGAATTCTGAGACGAGATTCCCTTCGTGCCGACTCAAAAGGCGGTGTCAGTCAACATGCCTTGAGTCGACTTGAAAGCTTCCTATCTCGTCAGACGACTCCTAATATTGCAAGGAACTAAAGGGAAGATTCAACGATCTTTGCAACGCTTTGATAAAAGACAATGAATCTCTTCAACTCAAAGGTTAACTAAGAAATGCCCAAGAAGTGTATCATACAAGTTTCAAGGCACAAAACATGCCTCGGAAGCTATGAGACAACTCATAGTTTTTGAGATAGTTAACACTATCTCGAAAGCTATGAAACAACTCATAGTTTCTGAGATAGTGGCGACTGTCTCGGAAACTAGAGTGGGTTTAGCGATAGTTTTTTCGAGTTTTGTGCAATCCACGTGGCTTCATAACTACTGGGAATCATCCAAAAATATAGGGAAGACGTTACAAGTGAAAATCACACCCATAACCATAGGAATAATGGCAATTAAATGTAGTGGGAGTGGTTATGAAGCTATCAGAAGCAAGCTATGCTTTCGAGACAGTTGTGACTATCTCAGAAATAGGAGTCCTTCGACACGATTCCTTTTCGACTTGAACCTTCAGTTACAGTCTCTAGGGGTTATAAATAACCCCCTACCAACTATATGCACGAGGACAAAGGAGTACATAACATACCAGATCAAGGAATGGCAAAGACTTGAGCAATTTGGTGAATGCTGAGCAAGAGAAAGAGTCTTCATAAATTTCAAGCACTTCCAAGAGTCTTCGGCGTTTCCTAGAGAACTAAGCTTTGACTGAATCTTGGGAAGAGTGTTTTTTCTTACTTTGCTAAGATATTCACTTATGTCCTTGTTTCTAAAATAAAACATTGATTTTAAACCTTCTTCATGATTCAACTTGGATTTGTGATTCGATTGTCCATGGGCTAACGTACCCATGACACATGCAAAGATCCCACACAAGCAGCGAACAATAACCATTCCTGTGTGTGTTTCTAGAGAGCACTAGTAATCTTGTTTTATTGTAAAGAGTAGTTTTACAAAGCATAAAGGCTTACTCTTTTGTATTCATTGTAATCGATAAACAGTTATAATGAATTCTACAGTAAAATTTTAATCGATAAACGTTCTTTGCGTGTGTTTTTAGAAGGTTATTTGTTTGTAACAAGAAGTCTTATAAAAAGGCTTGTTTCTTTGAATTCATTGTATTTGATAAACGATTTGTAATGAGTTCAGCAAATAAAATAATTTCCGATGCAAACACGCTAGCGATCACAGTGGGAGCCATTGATATCGCTACAGAGACCGTCATGTAGCAACCGATTAAGATCCCAGTTGAATCCGCGGTTGAGTATGAATTCGACCAAGCAAAGTTTGAGGAGTATTTGTTATCCTCATCCTCAAGATCTTCCTCACCCCGCAAGTGTAGGAAGATCTCACCATTGAAGAAGGCTTACATGCCAAAGAAGGCTCAAGGTGAAGGCACTCGCCTAATCATTGTTAAGGCCTCCCCTCGCAACATTATCCCGACGACCCCTAAAGCCGGAAGCTCTGTTCACGATGATTCCACCCCAGTTAAGGAGTCATTGATCAAAGTTCACCAACTCTGACGAAGAGGGCTCATCAGAGGCAACGCCAATGTCTTGCTTGTAGCTCGCTAAGGCCTTAGAACAGGTCGATGGGGTTCAATACTAATCGAACTTAGAATTTAAGTTGCGTCGTGCAACTGAAACACGTCAACGTCAAGTTTCTAACACATCCTCCAAGTCATTGATCGAAGAGTGGGTGCTCGTCAAGAGGACTCGTTTGATGAAGGAAGAGCGCTTCAAAAAGCATCGTACACGTGTCGCACACACTCACGTTCTTATGAAGAAGGAGGAGATGGCCAAAGAACCACCAAAGTCCCGTAAAGTTTGGGTTCCAAAATCTGAACTTGCGCAAAAACCAAGTTCAAAGACAATAGGAAATGTATCCTTTAACCGAGATAGTCCCAGCTATCTCACAAATTCCTTTAGCTGAGACAGTCCCAGCTGTTTCGCAAACTCCTTCAACCGTGACACTTCCCCTGTCTCGCACAAACAGGGACTCCCGCAGCCGCTTCTTCGCCTCCGTCGATGTCCATTCCAGGTCTAGCCTCCACAATTGGTCCCACCTTGCATCCAGTAACACCTTGGGTTAGTCCTGACCTTTCCAAGTTTAAAATTATGGTTAAAATTCTTCCTCTCCGGCATCGGGTTCGTCTTTGCCCCAAGAGAAGACAAGCAAGAGATAGAATATAAAATTCTTCCTCTCCGGCATCGGGTTCGTCTTTGCCCTAAGAGAAGACATAGTTTTTCAACATCAAAATTTATGCCTTCTATGCATGAGAGACGTTATCTCGATTCCTTATTAGAGATAAGTCTGTGTCTAACACACGTTGTCGGGTGGTACGTCCCGTAAAAATAACAAAGCCTACATATTCAACATTATAGCAAGTGATTATTGTTAATTTAATAATCTCTGAATCCATACATTTTATGCATGGGGGACATTATCTCGATCCCTTATTAGAGATAAGTGTGCGTCTAACACATGTTGCCGGGTGATACATTCCCTAAAAATGATAAAGCTTACGTATTCAATATCGTAGCCAGATATTATTGTTAAGTTAATAATCTCTGAATCCATGTCTTTTATGCATAGGGAACGTTATCTCGATCCATTATTAGAGATAAGCGTACATCTAATACATATAGCCTACATATTCAACATTGTAGCATAAAGTCTAAAAGATTGATGTCTTAATCAACTAGACGAGACGACACCTCCTGTGTCGACTCGAAAGGTAGCCGATGTCTCGATCAGATGAGACGACACCTCCTGTGTCGACTCGAAAGACGATCACCGACTCAAAGTCTGAACCGAGACGTGAGATGAGATCCCCTCCATATCGACTCGAGAGGTGGTGATAGCCAACTCGAAGTCCGAGATGAGGTTCGAGACAAGACCCGAGATGATCCCCTTCGTGTGGACTCAAAAGCGATGATAGCTGACTCGAAGTCTGAGTCGAGATCAAAGACGAGATGGCAGTTCGAAGTTAAGACGAGATCAATGTTGACTCGAGAGATGGTCTGAGACGAAACTAAGACGAGATGACAGTTTGAAGTCGACACGAGATCAACGTCGACTCGAGAGGCGGCCTGAGTTGAGACCGAGATGAAATGACATTTCGAAGTCAAGACAAGATCAATGTCGACTCGAGAGACGGTCCAAGATGAGACTGAGATGAGATGACAGTTTGAAGTCGAGATGAGATCAATGTTGACTCAGGAGGTGGTCTGAGTCGAGACCGTTGTCAAAATGAGATGACACCTCATGTGTCGACTCGAAGGCCAAACTGAGATGACACCTCATGTGTCGACTCGAAGGCTGATAAAAGTTGATATCTCGAAGTCCAAATACGAGACCTAAGACGAGACCCCCTCCATGCCGACTCGAAAGACAGTGATAGTCGACTCGAATTCTAAGACGAGATTCCCTTCGTGCAGACTCGAAAGGCAGTGTCAGTCGACACGCCTTGAGTCGACTTGAAAGCTTCCAATCTCGTCAGATGACTCCTAATATTGCAAGGAACTAAAGGGAAGATTCAATGATCTTTGCGAAGCTTTGACAAAAGTCAATAAATCTCTTCAACTCAAAGGTCAACTAAGGAATGCCCAAGAAGCGCATCACATAAGTTTCGAGACACAAAACATGTCTCGAAAGCTATGAGACAACTCATAGTTTCTGAGACAGTTAATACTATCTCAAAAGCTATGAGACAACTCATTGTTTTCGAGACAGTGATGACTGTCTCGGAAACTAGGGTGGGCTTAGCAATAGTTTTTTTGAGTTTTGTGCAATCTATATGGCTTCATAACTGATGGGAATCATCCAAAAACATGGAGGAGCCATTACAAGCAAAAATCACGCCCATAACCATAGGAATAATGGAAATTAAACATGGTGGGAGCGGTTATGAAACTGCCAAAAGCAAGTCATGCTTCCGAGACAATTGCGACTGTCTTAGAAATAGGAGTCTTTCGACACGATTCCTTTTCGACTTCAACCATCAGTTACAGTCTCTAGGAGTTATAAATAACCCCCTACCACCTATATGCACGAGGACAAAGGAGGACGGAACATACCAGAGCAAGGAAAGATAAAGACCTGAGCAATTTGGTTAATGTTGGGCAAGAGAGAGAGTCTTCATAATTTGCAAGCACTTTCAAGAGCCTTCGGTGTTTCCTCGAGATCTAAGCTTTGATTGAATCTTGGAAAGAGTGTTTTATCTTACTTTACTAAGATATTCACTTCTATCTTTGTTTCTAAAATGAAACATTGACATTAAGTCTTTTTCACGATTCAACTTGGATCAATGATTCGGTTGTCCATGGGCTAACGCACCCCCGGCACATGCAAAGATCCCACGCAAGCAGCAAACGGTAAACATTCCTACATATGTTTCTAGGGAGCACTAGTAATCTTGTTTTGTTGTAAAGAGTAGTTTTACAAAGCATAAATATTCACTCTTTTGTATTCATTGTAATCGATAAACAGTTATAATAAATTCTACAATAAAATTTGTTCCCAACGCAAACACTCCTGATTGTATCTCATGTGCAACTTTATTTATGCTAAAGGTGAGGTTTTTAATAGTATGATGAATCAAGGGCAAACCCAAGTGTTCATGTATGCTTCTCTGAGGGATCGAATGTATTTCAGCAAACATGGTTGATTAGATCTAGAGTACAAGATACTGCATAGTTACACTTTTGTTTATGTATTTTAATTTCTTTAGGAAGATCCTTGTTTTGATCATAACGGATTTAGTTGTAAGGCTACCCGCTTGTAGGTTCTCAATGGTCCATGTCGTACTAACGATTATAGACAAGGATTTGAAAAAGAAAGAAATTCTTAGGGAGACTTTGACTAAAAGAGTAAACGTCTTGGGGATCGACTCAGGAAGCAATGGATGACACCCACTCATTTGTGTGAGTGGGAGTATGTTGGTTATCTATGAGATAAACACCAAATAAGTGGGTGAACAATGCCTTATCTTAGACATAAGATATTTATAATAATAGTGATTGTAGGATTCTATCTCTAAGCCCTTTGTATATAGATATAAGGTTTTCATGATGGGTGGATCAGAGAAAAAAGACCATAAACCTTCACAAATCTGTCATTTCCTTCTCCAATCAAGTTTTCACAAATCTGTCATTTCCTTCTCCAATCAAGTTCATGCTTTATGCCGTAGTCATGGGGTGATATGCGGGGGGCTTCTCGCTATATTGGTGTGGTTGCCCTCCGACCGTTGTGCGAAGATAAAGAGTAGATGGGGTGTCAATCTTTCTAAAAGATCCAGGAAAGGTAATTTTTTTAACATGGGTTATTTTTGTGCATGGTTTACATAGAGGATATGGGTGTCAAAAATTTTAATTTTCTATTTTGCCCCTCTTAATGTTTATAAATCTCAAGATCTCCAATTAATCATTGACTAATTATCCATAACCTATTATTAACTATGCATTTGCTTACTTCTCCAAAAAAAAATTTATGAATCACTAGAATATATGTTTAAATTTTAAACCATACTTCATATCATATCATATTCCCTTGAAAAATATGAGTTTTCCATTATCAGTATTACCTTTTAAATATTACATTTTGATCTTATCATAATTAATATCATGCCCAAATTTAATTAGAAGTTGATTTTTGCATTTAACTATTAGAAGTTGATTTTTGCATTTAACTTTTATAAATTAGATCATATCTCACTCTAAAATTGAAATTCTTCCCGAGAATATAGATCTTGTATCTTAAGACTCTTTGTTCACGTGTCAATTTGAAATTCTTCAATTTATATTGCACGTCTTAATTTTAAATATGTTACAAATTGAAATATTTAAATTTTAAATAAAGACAATTTTTAATTTTTATATATAATGGAATTTTAAGTTCTAAAGCATTTTCATTTGTTTATTTTTATTCCTTCGTTTTTTGGCAGGAAATATAATAGGGAAAAAAATATGCTTGAAACTTAATTTCAAGTGAACAGTTAGGTGTAGAATAGAATTCAATCCAATCTTTGACTTCAGGTTCTATCTCTTTAAAAAACAAAGATAAAAAAGATTAAATTGTTTATCTACCAACTCAATTTCTATAAAATTTAACATATTTAAACTAGAAACAATTAATTAAATAAGTTATTAGGAGAAATGCATGTGCAAGGAAATAGAATTTTATTTTGTAAAAGTTATATTAAAAAAAGATAGGTGTGATATTTATATTTTCAAATATTTGAACCAAAGATAGGCCTGTATACATGTATCTTAATATCATGTTACTCGTTAGTCTAGGATACTCTTTATATGTGTACATTTATCTTAATAATTCTATGTCTACCTTGTCTACTTTGAATGTGCAACAGTTATATAAAATAAGGTGAGAGAAAGTTTCATTCTTTTAATCATGGATTATTGGTGCATGTTCAAAGCTTAGGATTTGCTTGGGTCAGTCAAAATTCTAAAAATATTTTTTTATTGGAGTGTAGCTCAAGAATAAAAAGAATCTTTCTTATCATTATCAAGTAGACGTTTAAAAAATTAATCTTATTTAGTGCAATATATAATATGATAACTATAAAATATTTAACAAACAAATCATAGTAAAGACATAAACCAAAAAAATTAAAAAATAAATGTATTTGACCACTTGCTACGGATGCGCATCCCACCTACTATAATAATAAGTACAACTATATAATAAGTTATAAATAAAATAAATAAATATTAATTATAACTAAAAGGTACAAGACGAAAATTAAATAAATTACTATGCATAATTATGATTAGTAATGAATATAAAACTATTAACTATTTAATAATAGTATGATAAAACAATATACTATTAAAATCTATTAAGAATTATAATATTCTGCAATCAATAATATAAATAGCGTAACTACTTTACAATATTACTTAAATTAAAAATTATGTTATTATTTAATACTTCATACTAAATAAACTATTTGACAATATTATAATAGACTAATTTATCAATTTAATGAACCAATATAATTTTTTATAGTTAGCATTATAATTATAGTATGTATAATTATTATAACAAAGAATATTTATAAGATAGAATACTATTTTATTATAATTATCCTAAATTATGATTATACTATTATAACTATTAAAATGTATTAAAATGCAAACAATTATTTAATATTGCTAATTATTTAAATAATTATGAATAAGTAATAATAATTATTTATATGATTCTTTATACGATGTTTACTATTAACTTTCATTTATAATAACTAAAAATTTTAATTGTTTACCATCTTCCAATTAATGATAAAATTCAAAACATAAAACAAATATATCTATTTGCAAAGCACATGCACTATGCTAGTTGAAAGGGGTTCACTGCATATATACCCCTTAAATCATGGGTATTTCCAAAACTATGCCCACATCTTAATATTTGCGAAAATGCCCATCAAATCATCAATTTTAGCGAAAGAAACCTCCAAATCAATCAATCATCAACTTTATAGGCTAATTTGTAACTACAATTGGTAACCACATCTTAATATTTGTAACTACAAGGTAGTCAATTTTTTTCTTGTCAAGTTGATAATTTGTTACTTTTAGGGTGCTTTTTTCCAAATTGATAATTTGAGGGGTAGTTTTGCAGATAGTAAGGTTTGTGGGTAGTTCTTCAATTACTCATGATTTAAGGGGTATATAATGCAAATAACCCTGATTAGAACTATGTTTAAAATTTGGAACAGATGTAAGAATAGCCATATTGTTGGATTTTAATTTGTACGAAGGAAGAGAATACCATTAATTTGATAGTTATATATATATGTTTAAAGTTATTTTGAATTTTAGAGATTTATATATCCTTTCTAAATCTTCTATATATGTTTAAAACTATGTTTAAATTTGATAGTTATATATATATGTTTAAAACTGTGTTTAAATTTTCTTATTTCCTTATTAAAGGCAAGGGGTTTTGGTAGAAGATGGTGCATGTGGATACAAGATATTATCTCATCCTCTAGTTGTGCTATATTAGTCAATGGTCATCCAACAAAATTTTTTTCTTGTCGGAAAGGATTAAAACAAGGTGATCCTTTATCACCTTTGCTTTTCAACATTGTAGTGGATGTTCTTGCTAAAATGATCAAAAACAATGTTGAGGAAAGTCTCCTCTCTGATCTTGGAATCAAAGCACCCCTAAATCAATTGAGGTCACTTCAATATGCTGATGACACTTTGCTTTTTGTCAAAAGCAACTCATACAACATATCTATTCTCAAAACAATCTTGTTTATTTTTGAGGAGATACCTGGCCTTGGTATCAATTATTCAAAATCTTCTTTGATTTATTTCGGCAATATCCAAAACAGAGACATCTCACTTGCTGCCAAGCTTAACTGTAAAGTGGAAAAACTCCCTATTAAATACCTGGGTCTCCCTATGAAATATGGCAAATTATCAAAGACTGATTGGCAACCTCTACTAGACACCATGCATAAGAAACTTTCCACATGGAAGAAAAATTGTTTATCTTTTG
>BQKN01060086.1:0-31173 GCA_022839385.1 Asparagus kiusianus
TGTAAAGAGACTAGGTCTTTCTATGCTAAAAAGGTTGAGAACGATTTTTACAGAAGTATTTAAGATCTAAAGATGATTTTAAAACATGGTTAATCTAAAAAAGAGTTTGATTCGTTGTTTTGAGCTTTTATGCATGTTTTTAGGGTTTTGAATACAAATCTAATGCATAAAATCATGTTTATAGTTATTGAGTTGTTTTCAGATGTTCATATCTGCTGTGACATGTTTGCATACAAGTTTTATAAAGATTTAATCATGTTTGAATCACAAAAACACGACGTAAACACGACATACACAAAAAAATTAAGAATCTAGAATCAGGGTTCACGGTCGACCGCCACGGTCGACCGCGTGCAGGACAGAGACCTGGGTAGCCTCTGGAGCCCGTCGCGGTCGACCGTTACGGTCGACCACCAGTTTGTTTTTGGCTGTGCATGTTTATAAGGGTTGGAATTGAATATCGAATGGATTTCTCGACCTTATGATGATAGACTATGATATTAGTGATTGTTAAACACCTGGGATGATGATGAACTTTAGATGTGGTCACGCATACCGAGATTTTGTGCATGTATGCTAGATTGTGTTAGATTGACACACTTTCGACATGAGTTAATTTGATAAACACATATGAATAATGTTGTTCTATACGTATCCGGAAATAGGGAGATGAACCTATTTATCGCAGAACGATTCAGTAAGAGTATTACAAAAGTATCGTTATTACACGTATCCGTAATAGAGAGATAATAAAACCTATTGCTGCAGAGCGATTGAGTAAGAGCATTACGAGAGTATCACTATACCACAAGATGATACACACGTTGATAATTGATCAGTTGTAAGCTTTACTTTTATGATAGATTGCCCGCGAGTAGGGTATTTTCTTTGAGATTTTGATACACCCGTTATGAATGACAGATATTTTTGTTTTTAACAATTGTTGATATCCTCTTATGTTAGAGCAGATGACTCGAACGTAGTTCAAGATGAGATGATTATTCTTTATGTTAGAGATTGGGGTAGTTATCATTGATTATTTATTTTTTATTCATAAAGAGTTATATGAATAATTTGATATATGTATGTACTGACTCTATTTTCTATATACTCCTACCCCTTCCCCTGGGGAGAGGTAGTGATGATCTCGCTAGCGCTTTGACGCTCGTTGTTTCCCCCCCTTTTCAGGCAGCGAGTCCGGCGTACGAAGAGTCGTAGGTTGATGGGACATTTTAGTTGTCCGTTTAGCTATTTATTACATTTTGTAGTTATTGCAGAACTCCACATGTAGTTGATTATTTTCAGACTCTAGAGTGGCATTTTATTTCATAGAGTTGAGAGCTATTGTAAGACATTGTTTATTTGACTTATTGTATTTGAAATTTAGTTCAGACTCAGAGATATATCTATTTCATTCTAGTTGGGCTCATTATTAATATTTCTTGTGCTTCTTCTGTGTATATTCGATGTTGTTCTATTTCTAGTTTTTCCTGTCTATACTTTCATCTATTTATTGTTTCCACTAGAGAGATAACGATTGTGATGGTGAAACATGTCGTAGCATGGTGTTTGGTGCTTGGCAGGTTTGACAATCCAGGTTTCACCTGGGACTGCAGCCTTGTGTGAACCCTAGGGCGTCACACATACATAATTCATACATATGCATATACATATATCTTACTAAGTCTAAGTTGATCGAGTGATTAAAGCTGAGGAGTATTTTATACTTAATGATCTAAGCCCAATTGGTTTAGGATCCATTGGCCCAAAACTCACTACATGATCACTTAGAAAGCCCGGTAAAGTAAAACAAAATCACCAATGAATAAAGAAAATATAAAAAGAGAAAAAGAATTTTTCTATATTGTTATATTTATATATATATTCTTAAAAAATAATTTAATCAAGAGGCTTGAAAATTTATTTAAAACAAAGAGTTAGCATGTTCTTTTCAAAACTCTTTGTTAAATTTCTATGTTGGACTTCAGTTTATATAAACTTTAATGAAAGGACTTTTTAGGAAATTTATTTTGGAGTCATACATAAAATATTTTATGAAGTATAATCTTACTCTAGTTAGATTGTTTAAAGATATCAAGTTAATTAATTATACATTGACTTCTTCAAATTCTATGGGTATATTCACTACAAACCCTCACGAAACTATAACTCATCCACAAGAGTAACTTAAGGGTTTAAAGGCTTATTGTATGTGCTAAATACAATCACAATTCCTACAAAAGTGAGCCAAGATTTTCTTTCTTTCCTTTTCATTTTCTTCCTTTGTTAGAGGACTAGCAAAATTTTAGGTATAGGAGTATTTGATCATCACATTTGTTACACTTTTATATCATTATTATCTGTATTATTTTTATAAATATATGCTAATAAAGTATTTTTATCTTAATTTGTAGGTTAATGGAGATTTAATGAATAACAACCCAAAAGAACTAAATTTTTTATTTTTCTACTATTTATGGAAGCACAAGATCAAGCCAAGAGGAGGCCCACAAAAGCTTAGAAATCAAGAAACAATCAGGTCAATAAGTCAGCAAAGGAATCAAATCCGTTAGAAACCAATTGGTTAACTAACCGATAGGCAAATCGGTTGGTCAACCTATTAGCTAACCAATTGGTTTGAAATAGAAATAGTGTAGGTTTGAGATTTATTTCTTAAAGCCCAAATTTAATGTCACTTATTGATTGTAGTAGGCTATAATAGGTATGGAGAGTGATGGGTTGGAGTATGAAAATTTTTATTAACTCCTTTTTGGAGAGAAGGACCTTTAGTTAGGCCTTTGAATTTATAAATATTTTAAGTTTGCACAAATAAAAAAATATTTTCTTTTTTAAATTTTCATTCTCCTTCTTTGTTAATGTAAGTGAAAATGAAGATTTACCTTCAAGGACCCAACCTCTTGGAATGTAAGTTTTTTCCCCTTTTTATTTTTTTAGAATTGCATGGTTTAGAATTTTATTTTCTTGCTTTTATGTCATGTTTGGTATATTAGATTTTTTTATGCTTATAGTTTTAAATTTATTTCATGCCTTGTAGAGTAGATTTATATTTTTTACTCTTTTTATTTCTTTTTATTATTAATTTTTTTTTGCTTCGTAGTGTAATTTTTATTTTATTGTTTTTCTTATATGCTTTTTTTGCTCTTAATATGTGTAACTAAATTTTTTAGGGATCTAGGATTGTATGAAACTAGTTTATTTTCTACTATAGTTTATAGATAGCTCTCTTGTGCTTAAAATGATCATTCTTAGGATAATTAACTAGAGAACAAATTGGAAGAAGAAAAAAAATTAACAATCTATGTTTATCTTGAGTTGTTTGATAGATTATGTTTATGAAATCTAGAACTACTATTTAGTAGTTTGCTTGTATGATAATTTAATAGATTACGTTTCATGTTTTTTAAGTGGTTTGATAAACTAAACTTAGTAAATCTAACGTAAACTATGTTAAAAAGAGAGTAATACATAAATCCTAATTGACATTAACTAGTTGATTCAATTCTAGATCCCTAAGTTTTTCTACTTGTTTTCCCCTTTTGTTTCTACTTTTTAACTTTGTGGAAAATCACTCTTTCTAGATCTCTACCCATTTTATTTCACTCTTTTTTGTCCACACACTTTTATAACCAATTTTAGGAATTTCAAAATGCACACCATCCTGTTGGGTTAAACATCTTCTATATTATAACTTGATAGTTATTCTCTTATAACTTTTGTACATGTTTATTATGCCCTAATCAAGGAAGAGGGAAATTAGGATGGAGAAAGCCCTCAATAGGAAAATCGAAGAGGAAAATGAGGGTTGTAGTTGTTTATTCAGTTTAATTAGCTTTCAGCCCAATTTCTCTGTATTGGAGATTGAAACCGGGGAGAGGAAAAGAGCTGAGGTTAAGGTGTTTTTAGCTCAATTTTTTCTGACACCCCTAAACGACCCAAACCCATAAAAAAAATAAGTTAAAACAAAATATGCTGGATGGACTTGATGTCAGGCTAAGAAATGAGTTTTCGGGACCCATTTAAGCAAACCAAATAGTCCCTTATGGGGTTTAGTGGGAATGAAGTTCACTGGTGTCTGTGTAACTTATAAAGTTTCTTGCAGTTCACTACGTGCAGGGGTGCTTTGTGCTATAACTCAATGTTTATTTCCTAGAGAAGAATGTGTTCTCAATCAATCCTCTTAAAGAAAAGAAAAGAAAAAATTCCTACTAGTAACATTGAAAATACTCTTTCTTTTAATAAACTAGTTGAGATACACAAGTATTGAACATGCTCAAGTATTACATGTCTTATTTTTCATATAGGTATTTTTATAAAAATTGTACATAATTACCAATATTTTTGGAAGATATTTAAACAGAAAATCAAATAAATGGCTATACGGTTTTCCTTTCTTGACAATAAATCAAGACTAATAATCCAAAAAATTAAAAAAAGACTATTTTGGCCCCAATTTTATTATGCATCTCTCACATGCTTCTTCATTGACCTAAAAAATAGTAATATGTTAGGAATGTGAAAAAATAAGGTATGATATAAACAAAGAAGAGAAGCTTAGAGAACATGGAAGGGTAATAAATATTGAGAAAATATAATTTTATTAAAATCTAATAAGATGTGATTTTTACTAACTGATTGTAAAGAAGACTAATAATATAATTAAGAGTCAAGTTTTTAAATGTTGAATTTCATGAATAAATATCAAAATCTAATCTCAAATAATAAAATGGAATTTACATTCCAGCATCCATCATTCGGAGCCTTAACCTGCCATTTCTTTTCTATAAACTTATAGTCTCTCTCTCTAAACTTTTTACTCTCTCTGAAGTTTGTCTTTCTTTTATTATTTTTGAATAAATAAATCAAACATTTTTTATAAAGCTTCAAAAATTAGAAACCAAATTATTAACTAAAATAAAGAATTCAAGCTTACTTCCTAAACAAAGCATTATCAAGAACTTAGTGTATTTTCCAAAGAATTTTTTCCAATTGAATAGTTAATATGACACTTCTAAAACTACTTAATCATCTAAAATTATAATTAAAGTAAAAAGGAGGTTAAAATTTATCAAAATCTTTATAACTAATTCATAAAAATAAATTACTTCCTAAGTAAAGCATTATCTAGGCTTAGGCGGTTATCGGTCGGTGCAATTATAGGGAAAGTGAGATAATTTTTGGGATTTTATTTTTTGGTGTTATTCATTGGGACAATCATGGGGCGAAGAAATTTTCAAAACCAACCCAAATCAAGTTTTTATTTTCAAAACTGACCCATTTTTTTTATTTATCAAAATCGACCCACTTTTTGCCACGTCAGCTTAATCTCATTCCTAAATAGTCGGGGTTGACAACCCCGACTGTTTAGGAGGTTGTTAAACCCTAATTAGATGCCTTAAACCCGATTTTTGTTGTTCTAAATAGTCGGGGTTGGCAACCCCGACTAATTAGAAAATGAGATTAAGCTGACGTGGCAAAAAGTGGGTCGATTTTGATAAATAAAAAAAAAGTGGGTCGGTTTTGAAAATAAAAACATGGGTTGGGTTAGTTTTGAAAATTTCTTCATCATGGGGCAGGTGGGATTATTTTGAAGCATTAATTTATTAAATATCTAATATACTTTAATTGTATTATAATATATAATATATCTTAATTATATTATATTATAAAATTCTGCTATGATGTAAGATAATAAAATATTATATAATATTATCTAATATAACATTATTATACATCATTTTTACATATTAATTAATAATATTTCATATATTATAATAATATTATTATATTATTATAATGTTACTTTTATTCTTTAATATATATTTTATTAGTTAGAATAAAAATGTTATTGTACTATTTTTATATAAAATATTATATTATAATTTAGTGTTTATATATTTAATATAATAGTATATTAATTATATTATAATACAATTTAATATGATAATTTATTCTATTATATAGAATATTTTAATTTATATAATAATTTACTATTTTCTAATACATTTTATTATAATAATTAATTAAATATATTATCAATATTACAGTAATTATAATATTAAATAACATTTTATTACTACAATATAAATAGTAATAATCAACTATATATAATATTATATATAAAATTAATATCGTGTAATATGTTCATTAATAATATTTTAATTAACAATATTGAACATACTAACCTTATATTACAGTTATTATAAATATTATATTTTAATAAGGAGCTATGCCATCAATTATCCCATTTAAATTATAGTAATTATCATAAATATAAAATTATATATTTAATAATAATATAATATTTTAGAGAATATTATTTGAATAAAATAAAATATTATAAAATTTATGCTTAAATTAAATTAAATATTATATTATTGAAATATTATATTAAATATATTATTCGTATATTATATCAATTCAATTGCTATATAATATATCATATTATCATAATATAATATAATATAATATGTTAACTAATAGCATTAAACATAGTTATAATTAATTAGTAATTATAATATAGCATATTATATTTTAGTATAAAGAATAATATATTATATTATAATAACATACTAAATAATATACTAAACCAAATGGATAAATTAATTCAGACTTAATTAATATATACATATTTTATTTTAATAAGGTGTCACATCATCAATTATCCAAAATGAATTGTCAAAGCAAATCTTCAAATTGTCTCATTATCCTAACCGTCACACTTCACTCCACTCATGATATCCCAAAGGGATCAAATTGTTCTATTGGAATAATTATCCCATTTGGCTCTAACTTGTCCCAACCAATAACCCCCCTTAATGTACTCTCCAAAGAATTCCTAATTGGATGGTTAACATGACACTTCTGAAATTGCTTAATGATCTAAAAATTACCATTTTTAGAAAAACAAAAGTTAAGAATTACCACACTAGTTATACCAATTTGTTAAAAGAAATTACATACACGAACAAACTTGGGATGTTTGTGTAAAGTTAAAGGAGGTTGCATTTGAATAATATCCCATCTCGATATACCTATACAAAAGGTATTTTGAAATGCATAAACTTGAATTGAAATGTTAGCTAATTGCTAAAAGAGCTTATAGAAAAAGTAAGCGAGCTATTTGCAAAACATGTTCGTGATGAACAGATGGTTAAGGTTGAGCATGGTGGCTTAGGGGCCGAGTACAGTGACTAGAGAGTTGACCATAGTGGCTCAAGGTGATGATGGTGTCTTGAGGGCTGAGTATGATGACTCTAGATATGTGCAGTGGCTCAGGTGGATACTGTAACTCGATATTTAGCTATGTGATGAACAACGAATTTGATTGTCTCCTTCTAATTTTTTCATACATATATAAGCATAAATAAGGTCTCTCGAGTATATGTAAAGCATAAGAATATGAATACATCTCGGTTGGATTTTTCTTGGGTTTGATGATGCTCGAGGGCGAGAGAAAATTATTTGAAATTAGGAAGATAGAATAGATTTATTCAAAAACTTTATCCATAACAATTAAGGATAGAGATAGATTTATTCAAAAACTTTATCCATAACAATTAAGGATAGAAATAGATTTATTCAAAAACTTTATCCATAACAATTAAGGATAGAAATAGAATTGCATTGCATGTATACCTATTCTAATGACTTTAGTGAGACCAATTGGGTCCCATATTAAGAACCAATTATTAATCAAATTAATAATTTTAATTTAACAATCAAATCCCTATCCGACCAAATGTTCATAAAAGCTCTTCCATAATATGGGATTAAATAATGTCTTACATTCACTCCCTTCCAGTATCATTTATTTTAGTCAACTCTTTTAAGCAGGACAACTCACCTATTTGCTCATGCCTAAATTTGCAATTCCCATGAACATAAATAAAAATTATTTTAAAACATCAAAATATTTTATTTTTATAAGAAAGTAAATTTTTTTAAAAATATTTTCAAAACCACCTGCCGGCAGTAATTTAATAGCTTCATGGGAATGCATAATAAATTAACTCATCATAATGAGCATACTGGATTCTATCTAGACGTCCATCATTTTCCTAAATAAAATTTAGCAACACAATGTTTCAGGTTGTGTAGCGCTTGCTAAACAAGCTTAACTGTCACGTCAAAGCATACTAAATTATCAAATCGAAAATGACAATATCATCAAGTCAAAGGGACCATGTAATAATTTGAATTCTCTATCTCTTAGGTGACTCATCTTAGAGAATTCAAATACGGTCTAGTGCTACACACATCATAATGCGTGCTTATGACATACACCTGAAGAATCTCCATTCCTGATGGTTGAGACCCACCACCATATCTCATATATCGGTGTCATGCATAATAACCTGTTATAGCAAAGTTATCCTTTACTAGTTATAGGTTAAGCACAAATTTAAGAAACTTCTAGGTTAGATCATATCTCCAAGCAAGTGACCATCACAGCGCATGATCTAACAAAATAACTTCTAAGGATATATATAACAATTATATAAATAATACCAAATTATGTGCAATAATTAAATTTATTAACATTACAATATTATTACATAATATGTATTGGATGTTCAAGGGCAAATTATTATTACTATTCCAGCAATCTCCCACTTGCCCCAACATCTAATCAGATGTAATCCTTACTCTCATCTGTCAAAAACATTTTAAGACAATGGTCTATAAAGGACATTAAATGTTATCTGCTTAGCCATCTATTAAACCATAGCATATTTCTTCTTATTAACCTTTAATAAGATAATTTTTCTTTCTAAGCTTCTTGCAACAGCTCCATTACTATCAAATAATAATGAGAAAGAAAAATATTACACGAAATATTATTAAGCTTATGGAGTAACTCATTAACACATATTCCTTCTTTTAATGATTTAACATGGCACAACATATTCTGCTATTATTATTAATGATATAAATATAACTCGAAATAGACTTTCTATTATTAGGATTGGATTGAAAACTACGTACAATAGCAACCTTTTTGGGACACGTTTCCTTAAAGAGTGATTGTTTAGGAACCATTCTTTAAGACCCCATAGATTTTAATAATTTATATATGTGACTATTAGTGAAAAATAATATTTATTTATGATAAATATCTTTAAGACATGGTTGTGCATGAAATCTAGCATTTTTGAGCTTATGAGAATGTATATATGCATCAGTTATGAGGTTGAGTTTGCAAATTTGCAAATCATAAGCATCAGAGTCGAAGAACTCAGTTTTAAGCTCATGAGTCGACCCATGACTGTCATGAGTCAACTCATGATATCATCTCCCTTTGTCATAAGTCTCTGCTGAGTTGACTCATTATCTTATGAGTCGACCCATGAGTCAGGAGTCGACTCATGACTGTCATGAGTCGACTCATCGAGGGTTTTCTGGGTTTTGTGGGTCAGGTTTGTTTGGGTTTCAGGTCGGGTTTTAACTGTTCATATATATTCTCCTCCACCCGAAAACACCTCTTTTCATCAGTTCTCCCCAGAGAAACCCTAGCCTCCTCTCCCATTCAAAACCCTAGTTCGTTTTTGGGCATTTTGGGAGATTTTTGGCGGATTTCAACAGCTTCTTTTGGATTGTAGCGAAGGGGATCGTTCTTCATCACATCTGAGGTGAGTAACATCTCGCCCAATCCTTCTCCCATGTTTTCAATAGTTTACAAACGTTTTTCATGAGTTTTATTGAGCCTAAGACTTATTTTCAAGTATAAATCAATGTTCTTATTAGGGTGAATGCTAGAAATCATGCGTTTCAGATTTGAAATCCTCACCAACGAGTTTTTGATAAAAACCCAGATCTGAAAATTTATTTAAGAATGACAAATATGAGTTTTTATTTTGATTAAATGCTTTCACTCATGTTTAGGAGTTAAAAGTTAGGTCTAACATGCTAATGTTTGTTTCTCATGCTATATATGAATTTATCACTGCCTCATAGTCTAGAATTGATAGTGATGGAGGTGAAGATCAGTATAGAAGGAGTATGGAACAAGATGGACGAGCTGCAGTTGTGAAACATCCAGTTTTCAGCCCGTGAGTCGACTCATGACTCATCATGAGTCGACTCATCAGGTTGAGTCGACTCATGACTGTCAAGAGTCGACTCACAAAGTCTTTTCCTGTTATCATAAGTTTCTGCTGAGTTGACTCGTAACTGATCATGAGTCGACCTATGAGACATGAGTCGACTCATAACTGAACACGAGTCGACTCATCGGAGTTTTCCTATTTTGTTTGTATTTCTGCTTGATCACCTACTGTGCTTATATTTTCATACAGTGTTCATATATGATCAAGGGTTCTGTTGAGCTTTTGTTGAACATGAGAATGTTGCCTTGTTTATCAGGTATTAAATTGCAGTATTTATGATTTTATCTACACATGTAAAATGACTTTTCTGACACAAGCTTAGATCTGTATAGCGAGGCATGTACAAGAGTAGAATATGTATACTATTAGTATTCCATGATTTTTATACACAGTCCTCGTGTTGGACTATAATCCATTAAAGTCATCGTGTTGGACTATAATCCATTAAAGTTCTCGTGTTGGACTATAATCCATTAAAGTCCTCGTGTTGGACAATAATCCATTACAGTCTTATGTTGGATAATTGCTAAACCTTGAGTATGTTTCTTAACCGAGTTTGGAACACGGCATATTATATGAGGCTGGGACGTGATAACTACCTAGGCTGGACATGACACTTATTGTAGCTTTGACATGTTTAAATTGTATCGGTAGAGATGGACTTGTTTTCTTTTCTTCATTTGTTTCTTGTGTTAAGCCTCGTGTTTAGTATTTAGGAATTTATAATTTGAGATACAAGGTATATACATGAGGGTTTACTTATTTGGATTATTTCGCTCGACGTACCTATGCTCGTGTTGTAACTTTCTAAGTACTAAAACCTACTATTGTTAGTATAAATGATTTTTAACTATTATGCAATAACTGTATGTTCTGTATACAACAAGCCCTTTCCCTTGGGGTTGGTTGTGATGTTGCTCGCTAGCGCTTTGACGCTCGTTGTCCCTCCCCCTTTTAGGTAACAAGACAGGACCCCGGAGAGTCGCAGGTTGATGGCGATGCACTTTAGCTTCAGCCGTCTATTTAGTTATATTTTCTTTTGAGCTCCACTGTAGACTTCTGTGTAGACATTTGAGAGTTTTATTCTAGAAGTTGTAAAGGCTGTGTGCCTTATTTCCTCTTGTCAGACATTTTGTATTTGAGACTTGTTGAGAACTCCAGTTCATTTATTTCAGATATTTACTTGTATTTCAGTATATTAGATGATGAAATATTAATTTGATCTCTATTATTTCATCAGTTTATTCTTGTATTATCTCTTACTTGCTTTTGTATCTACACCTGTTGTTGACTCTACTAGAGAGATAGTAATTGTGATGGTGAAACATGTTATTGTACGGCGTGATGCATGGCAGGTTTGATATTTCTGGTTTTACCTCGGACTGCAGCCTTGTGTGAACGCAGGGGCGTCACAGTTAGTATCAGAGCTCTAGTTCCAGTATCCTTAGGATCATCCTGTGTCGAGCCGTGGAGCTAGGTTAGATTTTCTTAGGATTCATGTATAGAGTCCACTAAGAATTTCCTAGTATGAGTGAGGACGGTATATGCGTATATCTCAAAATTTTGAGAATATTTTTTTTATGATAACTATTTTTGTTTAAAGTATATGTGTGAATACTATATGGTGTGAAAATCGTATTGTGATACATTATGTATGTATATATGTCTACTTTGACTCATGAACTCTTATTTTCTTATGATCAGAGAGAAATGGCAGGACATGGCAGACCCCGTACTCGCAGAGCCGTTCAGGCAGAGCCCCAGCAGGCTCCACCTGAGCTACAGCAGGCTCCACCCGAGCAGGGGCTGGCACCACCTGAGCCGTAGCAGGCTCCCCAGTACCTCATTGATCTCATGGCTCCTATCGTAGATAGGATGGTAGCGATTGAGGAGCTTGTGGTGAGTCATATCGCGCCACCGACACCACCACCACCATCTCCAGTAGTTCCACCACAGGGGATACCAGCCGTCCTAATCAGAGAGAGACCAAGAGGTAGCACCTATAGCTATTCCACCAGCGGTACCGGATAGAGCCGGAGCAGGAGGCTTGGCTCCGCTTGGTAGAGAGGTACCAGAAGATGAGAGCACCGGAGTTCCAGGGCTCTTCAGACCCACTTGTAGCCCACAAGTGGAAGGAGGATGTGAGTAATGTCTTGGAAATACTCAATGTAGACACAGTTCAGAAGCAAAGACTGGCATCATATAGTCTGAAGGTGGATGCCGGGAGATGGTACCGATTCCAGCTTCCATTAGAGCAGCGGATGATCCTCACTTGGGAGGATTTTGTTTACTTCTTTGATACTCAATATGTTTCTTCTGTAGCACGGACTGAGAAGGAATTTGAGTTGTCCCGTTTGACTCAAGGGGACATGTCAGTTGCAGAGTTTGAAAGCAAGTTCATGGAGTTGCTGCATTTCACGGAAATGTGGCAGACAGGAGAGCGTCAGGCTCAGATGTTCCTAGCAGGGCTTCGCCCTAATCTTCATCGATACCTCGTCTCGAGGAAGTTCTATTCAGTCCGGGAGGTAGCTGAGGCCGCCACCTCACAGGAGAATGAGACAGCTATGTTTCAGAAGGACAAGGAGGGAAAGACTAAGACAGGATAGATTGGAGACAAGGGGAAGAACAAGAGGCCCTTGACAGGACATCAGCAGCAGTAACAGGGCCCTCATAAGAGGGGACCCCAGCAAGATCAAAGGGCACATCATCAACGCAAGTTTCAGGGGGTATGCTTTAACCGTCGCAAGGTGGGACACAAGGCATCAGAGTGTTGTAGTGCACCAGCAGGAGCTCAGCCAGGCAGGGGACCGAACCAGCAGCAGCCGCGATAGCAGGGCTGAGGTCAGGGTCACAAGGTCAGGCTTGAGGCACCGCCAGCAGCGTAGAGACCAGAGGGGTAGGTTCGAGCAGTCCAGGAGGCCCCCAGGGGCAAATTGTCCCGTATTTTCCAGCACCAGCGGTAGAGCAGTCTTCAGCACCAGGCAGAGTATATATAGTGGTTTCTCGTGATCATGGAGCCAGTGGTGCAGTTATGGAGGGTACGTTCCTCATGAATTCCTTTCCCGCCTGTATTCTTTTCGATTCGGGAGCTTCGCATTCTTTCATTTCGTATGTTTACATGGATAGACTCCAGCTCGTAGCTCATTCGTTAGACACCCCTTTATCAGTTTCCATCCCTCTAGGAGAGGTATCGCTTCTGGAGAGCGTTTGTACGAGGTGTATCATCAGTTTAGACGAGTCCGAGTTCATAGTTGATCTGATAGTTTTGCATATGTCCGAGTTTGATGTCATCCTTGGTATGGATTGGTTGTTGTCCTATCATATTAGTATTGACTGTTTTGCGAAGACAGTCAGATTGCGAACGTCCGATGGGTCCGAGATGATTGTGGCCACTTTTCAGGGCAATCGCTTTGCGGAGTCGTTTCTGGCGTTCATCGATGAGGTGATGCGACGGGATCAGAGTTCTATTTATTGGAGACTAGAGTTGTCTCGGATTATCAGGATGTCTTTCAGGACATACCTGTGTTATCTCCTGTGAGAGAGGTTGAGTTTTGTATTGAGTTGCAGCCGGGCACAGCCCCGATATCCCGCGCACCTTATCGCATGGCACCAACTGAGATGAGGGAGCTTTAGACCCAGTTGGACGAGTTGTTAGCTCAGGGTTTTATTCGTCGGAGTCATTCTCCGTGGGGCATGCCGGTCCTCTTCGTGAAGAAGAAGGACGGTAGTATGAGATTGTGTATAGATTATCGGGAGTTGAACAAGGTTATAATCTGGAATAAGTATCCACTACCTAGGATTGATGACTTGTTCGACCAGTTGCAGGGGGCGTAATTTTTCTCAAAGATTAATCTTCGTTCTGGTTATCATCAGTTGCGGGTTCGGGAGATGGATATCCCCAAAACCGCTTTCCTCACGCGATATGGATCTTTTGAGTTCTTGGTCATGCCATTCGGACTGACCAATGCACCCGCTGTATTCATGGACTTGATGAACCGGGTTTTTCGTCCCTTCTTAGATCAGTTCGTGATTGTTTTTATCGACGACATCCTCATTTATTCAAGATCGGAGACAGATCATGAGCAGCATCTCCGATTAGCTTTGCGGACCCTACGGGAGCACCAGTTATACGTCAAGTTCAACAAGTGCGAGTTTTGTCTTTCAGAGGTCAGATTTCTCGGCCACATCATCAGCAGAGAGGGCATATCAGTAGACCCAGCTAAGGTTACAGCAGTGCTTGATTGGGAACCGTCGAAGATGGTGACGGAGATTCGTAGCTTTTTGGGTTTAGCAGGTTATTACAGGAAGTTCATTCAGGACTTCTCAAAGATTTCGACGCCCCTTACATGCCTTACGAAGAAGGGTGTACAGTTTATTTGGAGCATAGAGTGCCAGGAGGCCTTTGATACATTGAAGGCTAAGTTGACTACAGCACCGATTTTGACTATTCCCAGCAGCGACAGGACATTCGTCGTCTATACAGATGCATCTTTAGTAGGATTGGGAGGCGTTCTTATGTAGACTCAGAGATTAGTAGCTTACATCTCACGGCAGCTGAGAGTGCATGAGCAGAACTATCCTACTCATGACTTGGAGTTAGCAGCAGTGGTATTTGCACTGAAGTCATGGAGGTACTATTTGTATGGAGTGCAGTTTGAGTTGTTCACAGATCATCAGAGTCTGAAATATCTTTTCTCTCAGAAAGAACTCAACCAGAGACAGCGGAGATGGATTGAGTTTATCAAGGACTACGAGTTCACGATTCAGTATCATCCCGGGAAGGCAAACGTTGTAGCAGATGCTTTGAGTAGGAAGCGCCGACATCGGGTTGCGGCTTTGAGGTGTTCATTGTATAGAGATCTTCTTACCCTTAGCCAGTTTGATTTTATACCTGAGAATGGTGGTACCAGTGCATTTTTGGGAGCTGTGTCAGTGCAGCCATCTTGGAGTGACAGAGTTGTCAGAGCTCAGTTGGGAGAATCTTGGATCCAAATCCGTAAGGAGGAGATTTCCAAAGAGCCTAAGGTCGATTGGACCATTGGAGCAGATGGAGGTCTACGGATGAAGGGTAGATTAGTTATGCCAACCAGTGCAGAACTGAAGAGGAAGTTATTTGATGAGGCGCACCGTACTCGGGACACAGTACATCCAGGGACTACCAAGATGTACAAGGACCTGAAGAGACATTTCTGATGGAGTGGCACGCGAAGAGAGATTTCAGAGTATGTGGCCAAGTGTTTTACTTGTCAGCAGGTGAAGGCAGAGCATCAGAGACCGGCAGGGACACTTCAACCGTTGCCTATTTCAGAATGGAAGTGGGCGGACATTTCTATGGACTTTATTGTAGGGTTGCCGAAGTCGAAGAAGGGGAATGATTCGAATTGGGTGATAGTGGACCGGTTGACGAAGTCAGTACATTTTATTCCAGTGAGGACTACTTATACAGCCGAGGCGTATTCAAGGATCTTCATTCGAGAGATAGTTCGACTTCACGGGCTCCGGACACGATCGTGTCGGATCGAGGATCAATATTCACTTCACATTTTTGGAGGAGTTTCCAAGACTCGTTTGGCAGCAGACTATCTTATAGTAGTGTATTCCACCCACAGACGGATGGTCAAACGGAGAGGGTGAACCAGGTGTTAGAGGACATGTTGCGGGCTTGTGTCATTGACTTTCAGGGTAGCTGGGAGGAGCATATTCCACTGATAGAGTTCGCTTATAACAATAGTTATCAAGCGACGATTGGTATAGCCCCATATGAGGCATTGTACGGGAGATCTTGTAAATCACCGATATGTTGGGCAGAGCCGGAGGATAGTTTGATGCTTGGACTGGAGCTTGTGAGGCAGACTACTGAGAAGGTAGCATTGATCAGGGAGCGGATTCTAACCGCTCAGAGTCGGCAGAAGAACTATGCAGATAAGAGACGAAGACCCCTAGAGTTTCAGATTGGGGATTTGGTTATGCTGAAGGTATCACCTATGAAAGGCGTGCAGCGATTCGGGAGGCGAGGGAAGCTTGCACCGAGATATATTGGAGCATTCCGGATTTTAGAGCGCATTGGAGCTGTGTCATACAAACTAGATCTTTCAGCTTCTATGTCTAGTATACACAATGTATTCCATATCTCCATGCTCAAGAAGCACTTGCATGATGAGGAGCAGCAACGAATGTTGGATGCACCGGAGATTGAGCTTCGGGACGATTTGACTACTATTAAGATCCCAGTGTCTATACTTGCTAGAGAAGATAAGAGACTCAGGAATAAGGTGATTCCATTGGTGAAAGTTCAATGGAACCGAAGTGGAGTTGAGGAAGCTTCTTGGGAGTGCGAGGAAGACATGCGACGCGACTACCCACACTTGTTTGAGCAGGTAAATTAATTAAAGTATTTATGATGTGAGTTCTTACTTGTATATTTATATATGTACCTTGATACTTATATTTAACACTAGAATGAGGATATTTTCACTTAATTCCTAATCTTTCGGAACACATGGTATATACATGGGGGGGTTCCTTGTTTGGATTTTACGCCCGACGTACTAGTTCCATTAGATTAGGGGTTGAGTAAGAATATTACCATTTTAGATCGTTAAGTATGAATATCACTATATGCTGATCTAGCGATTAATATTGTGAGATGTGTATGTGTGCGGGTTGGATTTGACCCTTGTCGTGCTTTTCAAGTACCATTATGAGTTAGATATGATTTCTGAATTTCGAGGACGAAATTCTTTTAAGGGGGGAAGAATGTAAGAACCCATAGATTTTGATAATTTATATATGTGACTATTAGTGAAAAATAATATTTATTTATGATAAATATCTTTATGACATGGTTGTGCATGAAATCTAGCATTTTTGAGCTTATGAGAATGTATATATGCATCAGTTATGAGGTTGAGTTTGCAAATTTGCAATTCATAAGCATCAGAGTCGAAGAGCTCAGTTTTCAGCTCATGAGTCGACCCATGACTGTCATGAGTCGACTCATGATATCATCTCCCTTTGTCATAAGTCTCTGCTGAGTCGACTCATTATCTTATGAGTCGACCCATGAGTCATGAGTCGACTCATGACTGTCATGAGTCGACTCATCGAGGGTTTTCTGGGTTTTGTGGGTCGGGTTTGTTTGGGTTTCGGGTCGGGTTTTAACTGTTCATATATATTCTCCTCCACCCGAAAACACCTCTTTTCATCAGTTCTCCCTCGAGAAACCCTAGCCTCCTCTCCCATTCAAAACCCTAGTTCGTTTTTGGGCATTTTGGGAGATTTTCGGGGGATTTCAGTAGCTTCTTTTGGATTGTAACGAAGGGAATCGTTCTTCATCACATCTGAGGCGAGTAACATCTCGCCCAATCCTTCTCCCATGTTTTCAATAGTTTACAAATGTTTTTCATGAGTTTTATTGAGCCTAAGACTTATTTTCAAGTATAAATCAATGTTCTTATTAGGGTGAATGCTAGAAATCATGCGTTTCAGATTTGAAATCCTCACCAACGAGTTTTTGATAAAAACCCAGAACTGGAAATTTATTTAAGAATGACAAATATGAGTTTTTTATTTTGATTAAATGCTTTCACTCATGTTTAGGAGTTAAAAGTTAGGTCTAACATGCTAATGTTCGTTTGTCATGCTATATATGAATTTATCACTGCCTCATAGTCTAGAATTGATAGTGATGGAGGTGAAGATCAGTATAGAGGGGGTATGGAACGAGATGGACGAGCTGCAGTTGTGAAACATCCAGTTTTCAGCCCGTGAGTCGACTCATGACTCATCATGAGTCGACTCATCAGGTTAAGTCAACCCATGACTGTCAAGAGTCGACTCGCGAAGTCTTTTCCTGTTATCATAAGTTTCTGCTGAGTCGATTCGTAACTGATCATGAGTCGACCTATGAGACATGAGTCGACTCATAACTGAACACGAGTCGACTCATCGGAGTTTTCCTATTTTGTTTGTATTTCTGCTTGATCACCTATTGTGCTTATATTTTCATACAGTGTTCATATATGATCAAGGGTTCTGTTGATCTTTTGTTGAACATGAGAATGTTGCCTTGTTTATCGGGTATTAAATTGCAGTATTTATGATTTTATCTACACATGTAACATGACTTTTTTGACACAAGCTTAGATCTGTACAGCGAGGCATGTACAAGAGTAGAATATGTATACTATTAGTATTCCATGATTTTTATACACAGTCCTCGTGTTGGACTATAACCCATTAAAGTCCTCGTGTTGGACTATAATCCATTAAAGTTCTCGTGTTGGACTATAATCCATTAAAGTCCTCGTGTTGGACAATAATCCATTACAGTCTTATGTTGGATAATTGCTAAACCTTGAGTATGTTTCTTAACCGAGTTTGGAACACGACATATTATATGAGGCTGGGACATGATAGCTACCTAGGCTGGACATGACACTTATTGTAGCTTTGACATGTTTAAATTGTATCGGTAGAGATAAGTTTGTTTTCTTTTCTTCATTTGTTTCTTGTGTTAAGCCTCGGGTTTAGTATTTAGGGATTTACAATTTGAGATACAAGATATATACATGAGGGTTTCCTTATTTGGATTATTTCGCTTGACGTACCTATGCTCGTGTTGTAACTTCCTAAGTACTAAAACCTACTATTGTTAGTATAAATGATTTTTAACTATTATGCAACAACTGTATGTTCTGTATACAACAAGCCCTTTCCCTTGGGGTTGGTTGTGATGTTGCTCGCTAGCGCTTTGACGCTCGTTGTCCCTCCCCCTTTCAGGTAACGAGCCAGGAGCCTGGAGAGTCGCAGGTTGATGGCGATGCACTTTAGCTTCAGTCGTCTATTTAGTTATATTTTCTTTTGAGCTCTACCGTAGACTTTTGTGTAGACATTTGAGTGTTTTATTCTAGAAGTTGTAAAGACTGTGTGCCTTATTTCCTCTTGTCAGTCATTTTGTATTTGAGACTTGTTGAGAACTCCAGTTCATTTATTTCAGACATTTACTTGTATTTCAGTATATTAGATGATGAAATATTAATTTGATCTCTATTATTTCATCAGTTGATTCTTGTATTATCTCTCACTTGCTTTTGTACCTACACCTGTTATTGACTCTACTAGAGAGATAGTAATTGTGATGGTGAAACATGTTATTACACGGTATGGTGCATGGCAGGTTTGACATTTCTGGTTTTACCTCGGACTGCAGCCTTGTGTGAACCCAGGGGCGTCACACATTCCTTTCTTAGAATCTTGTTAAGTTGAATCTTTTATGGATCTTATCCATATAAGTAGATTGTGACAACTCTATATATTTATTTCTCTATCTATATAGAGTTTAAGATCTACGATACAGAATGTCAAAAGAAAATCCGTCATAAAGAATTAAATCATACTTTTAATCATGACATTAAAATATCATTTTTAATGAGCAATATGTCATCAACATGCAATGATTGGAATATAATGGACTTACTTTATTGTTCCTTATACACATATTATTTCTTTTTAAGGATATGATTAAAATCAATTTCCTTAAACATTTCATCAAAATGAATGTTTGATTGATTAAGTTCATAACTTTAATTGATTTAATTAATCAATTTTATCTTCTTGAATTTTACATACTTGATTCTATAATATGTAAATATCTTCTTAAAGATATCCATTCAAGAAGGTTATTTTAAAATCCATTTATTGATATCTTATATTCATAAGAGGTTAAAATGACTAAATGGATCCTTATGAACTATAATATTACAACTAGTGGAAAAGATTCTTCAACAATTAATAACCGTTTGTCATCAAATGTGACATCAGCTCTCTTATATGAAATCATGTCCAACATGACTTTTGTGTAAGTTTTAGGATTTTTATTCTTCTTGTTACTTTTCATCAAATATAGTTTAACAAGGTTACTGTACTATACAGGTGGATGAAAATCCTATTTGATCTCCTAATTGTAATCAGTGTATTCAACAATAAATTAAGTAAATCTCTATTTACTTTATTACTTGAAGCTCTCACTGAATTTATAGAATCTTCAACTCATTTGAAGTTTCTCCCACTGGATTAAATAACTCTCCCATTAAAGAAAATAAAATTTCTTCTAGAGGTATATCAATTCTTGCTCAACAAACTTGATTTTATATAAGAACACATTTCTAATGATAACTATTGTCTAAAAATACACTAGGATTATCAATATAATACCTAGTACTTTCTTTAGGATAACCTACCAGTAGGATGTTATTTATCTTAGACTCCCATTTTGTCCATATTTTATTCTCTGATGAGAATATGACAACTCCAGATCTCCAAGCGTCATACACTTAATTTTCTTCATATCCATGTCTAATATGGAGTGAAAGAAAAAGATGTGGCAGGAATTCTACATAATAAATAATATGCAATCTCCAATGCATAACCTATAAGAAAATAAGAACAGGTTAATGCCCAGCATAAACCTAACCATATCGAATAAGGTTTAGTTCCATCTTTCAGACAAATAATTAGGAGTGATAAATTAGTAGATGTCAAAGTACTAACAATTCCATTTTGTTCATAAATCTCTTAAACTCCTAAGAATAGGAACTTGCCATCTGGATCAAATCAGATGATCAAACTCCTCTTTAACTTCAATAACATTCTAATTTATGATGCAATCGCATAAATACATCAATATATAGTTGCATCATATATGAATGCTATAAAATAAGAATATTTAACTATTGCTTTAACATTTAAATAATTATATACATCTGAATGTATGAAGTCAAGAGTACGCAAGAGCTTTAGCACTATTCTAGAAAAATAGTTTGGTCATATGTCTCTTAGACAATATTTACAAGTTGAGAAATATTCTAATTTAGAAAATTCAAAGGACTATCCTTTATCAATTTATTGATCTTATCAATATTAACTTGACCTAATATTTTTGTGCCAAAGATAAGTTGGATTACCTTGATCCAATCTATATTTTAAGAGATTTATCAATTCCAATAATATTACATAAGAGTTAAGGGTGGCAATCATGAAAAATAAACGGTTCTAATTTCATAATTATCAACAAAGCAATTTCTAAACTTTTAATAGAAATTCTATTTTACAAGAAAATAGAAAATCACTACTATAAAATTTAGAAAATAAAAATCAAATTTCTTCTAACTTTAAAAAACATTAAGACAATCTTTAAGTTTTATTTCATGCCCTTTACTCAAAACAGAAACAAATTTCTTATTATTTTTATTTTTATTTACAATGCTGAAACTAGGGCTTTTATTTTTATTGTCAAAGTTAATCTTTTCATGTACTCTTACAACAAATTTGTAAGTATGTAAAGATAAACTAGAATGAATACATCATATATAAAAATCATTCACATTAGTAGACTCTACTAATCAATGGGTGAACTATCTTCAAAAGACATTTTTTTATTAAGTGACATAATACAACCTTTACAATTTTCTTTTCTAATGACTTTCATTATTTAAATTTCCGCTTCATGTTTAGAAACCTATTTTACTTTTTAGATTTCCCTCTCAAGAAAATTTTCTTTTTCTTAATACTGGACAATCAAGTTCGATATCCATCATTATGGATTTAACCTGCTTAGTAATATTCTTTTTCCTCTTTTTCTGTAACAACTTGTTCAATTTTATTAAAGCGATAGTTAAATTAAACAATGAGTGAGATTAGGAAGTAAATATCACATCAACGTTTGATTTCAATCTTAACTTCCAACAAATCTAATTTGTCAATATATATCAAAATATCTTATGAAAATATATATCTATTTTCATCTTATGAACATTACTTTTATCATTATTATCTTTAAGCAGGATTATGACTGATGATCTTTATCATCAGTTACATCTGGTTAAGCGGGTATATCACCTTAGATAATCATAGGCCAAACATTCAGCATTTGAAAATTAAATAGATTTCTTTTCCAATTCAATAGTTCGGGCTATCTAATTTATAATCATTCAATAACAAATCAAAATGACAAAATTTAGTCATCATGTATAAGCAGAATATAATAACACAAATATTACAAGTGATTATTTTATTATTGCACAATCATTACAGG
This sequence comes from Asparagus kiusianus, assembly GCA_022839385.1. Classification (NCBI taxonomy): domain Eukaryota; kingdom Viridiplantae; phylum Streptophyta; class Magnoliopsida; order Asparagales; family Asparagaceae; genus Asparagus; species Asparagus kiusianus. Next base: position 22,222 of record BQKN01060086.1, read on the forward strand.
GATATTTTAAGTAATGATTTCACATTTAACATTTCTCTCATTTATTTAAATGTGAACAGGAAATCCAAGTTTAATTATAAACCTCCAGACTTTCAAGATCGAATATAATTAAACAAGGTAGAATCATCTATTCAATCATTAACAATTAACGATTTTCCTTTAAATTTTGGTCTTTGATGTAAGATGTGCCCCACTATTTTAGCGAGCACCCCAAGATATCAATAAAGTGTTAATACATTAATCCAGCTATTTTATATAAAACAGGTGGCACTACCTATTTTAGTCTAGTGGTCCCATTATACATAAAATACTTGGCATCCTTATGCGAGGTATAACTAGATAATAAAATTTAACAAACCCTATCCTTTGTGGCATCAGATAAGTTAAAAAATTATTATCCAAGTTATATCTCTATGATGGAAGACCTTTAGATTTATATTTCTTAAAAAAATTAATCTATCTACACTTCTATACAACTTTTGTTATTTATTATAACCGAGAGAAAATAACAACAGTCAATTTCTAATAAATTCTAAACTGTCTTATTTAATAAAACAAATTCAGAACAATTCTGGACCTTACAGTAAATTTTCATGTATTACTTTAATCACATGAATTATTGAATTTAAACAATTTAAAATCAACATGATCATATCACAAGTATAATACAAATAATATTTCAGAAATATACATGATACAATATCATTTCTAACAATTCACTAAGCGTTAGATAATCTTTTCAACACAAGAAAATAAATTATACATGTATATGGGCTTCAGAACAAATTCTGCAAGTGTTAGGGACTAATCAGAAAATTAGTCAATATATTCAGATGGATCTTAAAACAGTTTCAAAATCAATCAGGAGGGTGAAGCTAATTTCACATCAAAATTAATATATTAGTAGACTCAGAATAATTTCTGATCAAACAGGGGTCTGTAACTAATTTTATAGTTATTCATCAATACTGGTGGACTTCAAAACAATTTCCAGTTATATCAGGGAGCTATAACTAATTTTATAGCGTGTTTGAGAACCTGATGGACTTCAAAATAATTTCTGTGTCAATCAGGGGTCTACTAATAATTTTATAGTAAAATTCAAATTATCAGGGTTTCGGGTTTGGGTTCTGTTTGCGGGTCAAACCCGTTTCATTAAACTTAAGTCTTAATGGGTTTGGATACATAACCCTTTATGAAAATAACCCATTAAGATCATCTTCTTCAATGAAGACCTAGGGTTAGGGTTTTGCTATATTTGTGGGATAGCCCACCGCCACCAATTGTCCGGCGGCGGCGGCGAGCCCACCGTGGCCGGCGGGGCAATCGCACTGGCGGCCTATCTCCGGCGACCATCTCCGGTGATCAACCAAATAATTTTTTTTTTGTTTAATATTGTTGTGAGATCAAATCTCAACTCCGATCATCTCCTCCTTCGCCGCCTATCCAATAGGCCACAACTACATTAATAAAGTAACTATAACAATTTAAAAACTCTATTTAGATCAAATCTAACAATAAGCTAAATATTACAACAATTGAAAAAGAAAAATTCTTTGATCTAATCATAAGAATTTTAACCCATAAACAATAACCCACTATTGTAAACATTGATTTCAGATTATGAACAGTAACCGTGCTGGCCATGAACAGTGTTCTCGGTGATGAACAGTACCATCAGTAAACAGTACCGGCTGTCGTGAACAGTTCTTGGCAATAAACAGTACCGCTTGCGGTGAACAGTCTCGGCAATGAACAATAGCGATCATGAACAGTAACATTAGCCGATGAACAGTAGCCCAAATTTTAAAAAAAATTAATCTTATTAAATTATTACAGATTGGATTCTAAACCCACTCTGATACCATTTGTAGGAAACATGACATACAACGCAGCGGAAAAAGCATATCTTGACTATTAATCAAAATTGATTAAAAGCTAGAAGAATACCTGAAACGCATTCCGAATTTCTACAATAATCTCTCCCGAGATCAATCCAAAATAGCTTCCTCAAGAGAAAAAGCCTCCAATTGAAATCCACCCGTCACCGTAGAGGAGCAATACTGAGAGATAGGTTCTCAAAAATCTATTTCTTCATATTATCTTCATAAGATTTTCAATCTCTTCTATCTCTTCTCAAAATGCTACATATGAACCCTATTTATAGGATTACACTAGTCTTAGAGATTTTAACTTTAAATAATTCATAATTATTTAGAACTCTATCCATAACAATTAAAGATAGAATAGATTTATTCAAAAAATTTATCCATAACAATTAAGGATAGAGATAGATTTATTCAAAAATTTTATCCATAACAATTAAGGATAGAAATAGATTTATTCAAAAACTTTATCCATAACAATTAAGGATAGAAATAGAATTGCATTGCATGTATACCTCTTCTAATGACTTTAGTTAGACCAATTGGGTCCCATCTCAAGAACCAATTATTAATCAAATTAATAATTTTAATTTAACAATCAAATCCCTATCCGACCAACTGTTCATAAAAGCTCTTCCATAATATGGGATTAAATAATATCTTACATTCACTCCCTTCCAGTATCATTTATTTTAGGTAGCTCTTTTAAGCAGGACAACTCACCTATTTGCTCATGCCTAAATTTGCAATTCCTATGAACATAAATAAAAATTATTTTGAAACATCAAAATATTTTATTTTTATAAGAAAGTAAATTTTTTAAAAATATTTTTAAAACCACCTGCCGGCAGTAATTTAATAGCTTCACGGGAATGCATAATAAATTAACTCATCATAATGAGCATACTGGATCCTATCTAGACATCCATCATTTTCCTAAATGAAATTTAGCAACACAATGTTTCAGGTTGTGTAGCGCTTGCTAAACAAGCTTAACCATCACGTCAAAGCATACTAAATTATCAAATCAAAAATGACAATATCATCAAGTCAAAGGGACCATGTAACAATTTGAATTCTCTATCTCTTAGGTGACTCATCCTAAAGAATTCAAATACGGTCTAGTGCTACACACATCATAATGCGTGCTTATGACATACACCCGAAGAATCTCCATTCCCGATGGTTGAGACTCACCACCATATCTCATATATCGGTGTCATGCATAATAACCTGTTATAACAAAGTTATCCTTTACTAGTTATAGGTTAAGCACAAATTTAAGAAATTTCTAAGTTAGATCATATCTCCAAGCAAATGACCATCACAGTGCATGATCTAACAAAATAACTTCTAAGGATAATATATAACAATTATATAAATAATACCTAAATTATGTGCAACAATTAAATTTATTAACATTACAATATTATTACATAATATGTATTGGATGTTCAAGGACAAATTATTATTACTATTCCAGTACAAGGCATGTGTATCTCACCTAGTACACATAGTGCATCATCTGATCCTCATAAGCTCTGAGATCTTTGCTCTCACAAAGTCACCAGATTACTCTCATCTAGAGATCTTTACTCATTGTCCTTTGAAACAACTGTCTAGGTATAACCTAGTCATACAAATATATATAGGAGAAATATTCGACCTAAATAAACACTCTCCATGCAACTATGACACAAATTAGCAGCAATTCAACAGAAAGCTTTGTAGATAACCATAAAATATCCATAAATATGCAGAAGAATTATTTGCCCTCTTCTTATTACTAAATTGTGGCCAATGGATAAAAGAAATTATTCAATAAAACAAAACTAACGTGTCATTAAAATCATGATTATTTGTTCTGTCCCTCAGAATGAGCTGTGAACAATAATTTAGAGGATTGCCAATTCGAGAATTACTTATTAGCAAACATGCAGTACGTACAAGGCTAAGGATACACAAACTATGTAAAAGCGTCCATGAACTTAAGAGATAAGATGGAAAATGATAACAAGGTTATTAACGAAAGTTTCTAATATAGACCTTTAATAGTATCCGTATACATTTAGTGTCAACAGCGAACAAGGTCAGTTTAATATAAGGGAACTGATATGAATTTTAGCGTACAATTAAAATCTGTTTTGAGGTTTTTTTATAAACACACTGAATTATTCTTAAGTTATGTGTTTTTTTATAATTTTAAATTTTATATAGATAACTCGTAATTTTTAGATTTTTAAAGTGCCATTTATAAATTTTCTAATTTTTTCAAGGGTTTATTTGCAATATTTAATTTAAAGGCAATTTTCTAACATTTCAGGAAGCTATTAGAATTATAGATATTTAAATGGATTAATTTGTAACTTTTAAATCTTTAAGGCGCTATTTGTCAATTTTGTACTTTAAAGGGATAGTTTATGATTTTTTATTTATTTTGGGGTGCTATTTATAATTTTCAGATTTTTAAGGTTTTAATTTTAATTTTGAATCTTAAGATGTTGTTTTGTAATTTCAGATTTTTAGAAGTTCTTTATATTTTTTAGGTTTTTTGGAGTTATTTGTAGTTTTTGAATTTTTAAAGGAATTTATTTACAATTCTCTACAATAGAGAAATACCTTTTTATAAAAAGGGTTTACTTATAATTTTGAACCTTAAAGACTTGTTTGCTAATTATTTATAATTTTAGGTTTTATAGGGATAACTTATAATCTCTAGATTTTTAAACTGCTAGTTCCATTTTTTCTAATTTTTAAGGGTTTATTTGCAATTTTGAGTCTTGAAGGGTTGCTTGCAATTTTTTGATATTTCCTGGGGATATTACAATTTTTCATTTTCTATAGAGTTATCTGTTACTTTTGAATTTTCAAGGCGCTATTTATCATTTTTAGACTTTAAAGGCATAGTTTATAATTTTTGGATTTTTATGGTGCTCTTTGTAATTTTTAGATCTTTCAAGGTTTTATTTATAATTATGAATCTTAAGATGTTGTTTGCTAATTTATGATTTTTTCATGTGACTGTTTGTAATTTTAGCGTTTTTAAGAGTTATTCGTATTTTTTAGATTTTCAGGGAATTGTTTATAAATTTTAAATTTTAAAGGGTTTATCTATAATTCTCTAATGTAGAGATAATCATTTTTAAAATTAAATAATTAAGGATAATTTTAATTGTTTGTAAATAATTAAACGATGAACTTAATTATTAAAATTAAATAATTAAGGATAAATTTTAATTTGATGAGGATTCTTAGATAAATATATGATTAGGTATCCATATGTCAGATTCTAATATGACAGATGGACACATGGTAATTATTTTGTAATTTTTGACACATGGCATGTTCTTATGCCTTTAGGAGGTGTCTGCTAATCTTTTTATATTGGAGGGGGCGGGGGTTGGGGTTGGGTAGTGGGTTAATAGAAAATGTTAGTTTCAAATAGAAAGTATTATATTTTTAGACCTTTAAATTTGTCATAAACTAATCACTTGGATGAGATAATAAACTTAGCTTAATTAAAGATGATATTTAAAATTTTAAATTTTTTATGAGCATTAATATAAGATAACAATGTAATATCCAAAAAGGTCAATGATATTGACAATGAAATTTTTTTCCTAAACTCGTACTTTTAAACAGAGTACAATAATAAAAAAGCTTAACAATAATATTGACCATGTAAAGCTTTTCTCAAACTCATACTTTTTGGATCTTTAGAGAGTTTATTGTAAATTTTAAAATTTTAAGAGGTTTGTTTATAATTATCTAATATTGAGAAACAATTTTTTGTAAATATAAATTATGAGCTTAATTATTAAAAAATTTAGTTAAGCATAATTTTAATTTAATAAGGATTCTTAGATAAAGATAAGATTAGGTAATCACATTTCTAGGATTTTACATATGAGTTATGAGCAAAACACATAATATTACATGTGAAACAAGTAGACACCAGGTAATTTCCTTGCAAATATCATTGAGCAAGCATTAGGATGACTACTAAAGGCTGCAGAATAGACAAAGATGACGTAATCACTATAGAAAAGTATGCCAGCATATTCATGATAAGTACATGGCTTATTAAATATTTTAGGAAAGACGTTCCCAAAGCATTTTCTAGAAGATATTCTCTTTATTTTGGGAAACATTGCCCGAACATTTCGGTTAGTGATAATTTATCTCTTTCTTTCCAATTTCCTTGTTTTGGATAGAAGCTTAGTCGCATGGAGGGTTGTTCGTTTATAGATTTCATTCTCATTGTTGTGCGCAGCGGAAATTTCGACTGAGTTTCTGATGCACAATAAGAGAAAAATATCGCAATAAGAATTCTCGTCTCACCAAGGAAACAAGAATATGAAACGAATATCTCAACAAAATGAGATATCAGCTCTTCCTCTCATCAGTTCTAGGACTAACATGTCGAGGGAACCTAATAAACTATTACAATGACCACAAACAACAAATCACACAAGTTTTACGTGGTTCGGCAAGTTGCTTACGTCCACGGGGCAATGAGGGGGGAACGACAATTAGAGAGAAAAAGAATACAAATGAGTTTACAATCACACAACTCTCACAAATTATACCCTCAAATAGGATCCTTACTTTTCTTCTCAAAAAGATCAGCCTCCAAAAGACTTTCTCTCTCTTCTGCACGCCTGCACACGTCGACAACTGATTTTTCTATGCCGCCTCTTTTTCTTCTGCTCTAACTTGCACCTGCGCAGCTCTCTATGCATGCCCCTCTGCAATTTACCTTGCACGCAACTAAAACCCAGAAAAGACTAGGATTTATAGGCTCGTGAATTGAGAAAACGCGTCTTTAGCTGGGCTCGTGGGTAGCAACCAGCGGTTAAAAAACCACATCCACGTGAAACCCATCGGTTAAAAGCCGCATCCACGTGAAATCAACACATCCACACATGTGGCCCCCACGTCCACGTTCCCACTTAGCATGATTTGACTTCAAAGAAAAAAGCTCCAAAGCGTTTCACGCGTCTTAACCTTTTCACATGATTTTGCATAAAACCCCTTCGCGGCTGAACTTGTTGTGCCCCCCCCACGTGTTTCACAATTCTCCATCTCGGTGAAGTTTTCCTAAAACTGAGCCAACACCAACCAAACCAAATGTCTCACTTGTTGCGTCCAGTACGAAGTGAAACAATTCACGATAACAGACTCAATCCACAACAAGTCGAGAACCCAAATGAGAATGCTAACACACTCCAAATGTCGGTATCTACTCACCAAATCGGCTATATCATAAAGATGTCTACGTATCATCCTGCCCAAGGAATCAAGCCTTCACGTAGTTTATAAAATAGCCTCCAAGAGGCCTCAATCAAATAGAAAAGTTTGTACCTCTTCACCAACATCACCAACGGATCTACAACTGATAGCTCTCCCAAAGGCCTCAAAGTGAAACATATCAAACGCCTCCATCTGAGGTGAACCAATGGCTGTATCCAAATCATATTCACCAGTTGCACCCAAATCCAACACCAACTCATCATCTGCATCAAAAACCAATTGATCCCTAAGTTGTGTCACCTCAGCTGGAATCCCAAATGATACAGAATGATCTGGAGTATGTGGAGTAATCTCCACCCAATGTGAAATAGCATCACTCTTCACCTGCTACGATACATCTAAGGTCTATCCAAAACTCTCCACCTGCTGAGAGTCAATCGGCTCCCTCATCGAAGCCTCAACGGAAGTGACACTACCAGACCAAACAACCAATTGAGTTTTACCTCATATCACAGCAGTTAACAACTCTTTAGTAAGATGGCTCGAATATGTTGAAGCCTCAGTCCATAAACTCTTCTGCAGGCCATTGCTTGACAACAAACACCGATTCTCCTCCAGTAAGGCACGATTCTCCAAATTTGTCATCCTATCAAGTTGCCCCAAGATTTGCTTTCCAACGAAATGTCTAAAAATACCGTGAGCTCGGTTCCAATACAGAAACATGTCCATCTTGTACCTCCCACCAAAACCAGAATGGAGTACCTTCACCTTTCTGTCTATCACACACTTCTTCAATCTGTTGGATACTACTAGGACTTTCTCTAAAGGGGATTTGGTTGCAACCTAAACACGCTTAGAATAGCCACCAACAAAAAAAACCAAACATCTATTGCCTCCCAATGATGCCCCCTTGGAAGGCCCCCAAACATCCACGTTAACACCTCCAGAACAACCCTTAGCACAGTGAATAGAGGTGACAACTTCACCTTGGTCTTCTTGCTCACATCAACATATTCACTGGACTTCAAACTGCAGGTCTTTGCACCCTCTTTTAATTTATGCAAGGAATCAATACTGGAATGGCCAAGCCCCAAATGTCACAGTCTAGTCGAATCAATAGAAGTCATCACTTCTCCACCTACCACTATAGCTTCAGTCAAGTAATATAGGTTATTCCTCCTGACACCCTTCATCACAATCTGAGAGTCTTCCACATTATTGAGAACCATGTCCTCAATTCGAACATGCAGACCCTCTCCAACCAAAGCTCCAATCGAGATCAAGTTCTTCCTTAAGGAATGAACATATCTCACATCATATAACTCCGTAATAGTCCCGTCAAACATTTTGATGTGAATTCTTCCTATCCCAAGGATCTGGCATGCACGGTTATCAGCTATGTATACCACACTACTATCCTGCTGTAGGCGTATAAAATTGCCTATAGGTCCCACAACACAGCTCGACACGGTGATTCGACAAATCAACGAACCATCGAGTGACGAAGCGACGAGGTCAACAAATTGCACGCAAACAATGTCAATCGCGTGCGGAATCAATCCAACGGTTCGAGGAGTCAACAAGTCATCTAAACAAGAGAGAACTCGGATGAACCACGATCGAATCAAGATCAGTTTCGGACTCGAACTCAGAAGCAGATTAACTGCCATATTTGGAATCAAGTCAACAAGTCGATTCCAAACCAAGTCAACGACAAACCGAATCATGTCCGAACAACACAGAACCGGAAACAACGGGGAACAACGAAACGACGGAAAAACCCACCTAAGGGGGCTCGGCCAAAGCCGAGCCA
>BQKN01060086.1:31183-44024 GCA_022839385.1 Asparagus kiusianus
GGAGCCGCCTTCGATTGGTACCGCCGCCTCAAGCCAGGTAGCGTGAGCAGCTGGGACGATATGGAGACCATGTTCCTCACCAATTTCTTTGACGACGACACCGAGATATCCATCGGAACGTTGCTCGACGAGAAACAAAAGGACGGGGAGTTAGTCGAAACCTTCATCAAAAGGTTCCGGAACAAGGCGTTGAATTGCCGGGACCCGATCACTGAAGAGTTCATTCTTCAGACTTGCCACAACAATCTTTCATTGGACGTGCTGGAAGCAATGGGAACAGCGCCGTCCAACACTTGGAAAGATTTGAAGGTTCGAGGGGAGAAAGCCGAACGATTCCTCCGAAGGAAGAAGGCCGAGAGGAGTCGATCGACAACCAATCCTCCAAACTCAAACTTCGCCTCCCGTGGTAAGGGCAAAACACCTACAGTGGCTGTTGACGCTAATCAAACATCGCAACAGCAGTCCCGGAGGCAGCAGAAGACTTCGGATCAGAGGCCTCAAAAAGAGTACTCCTTCAAAGACGAAGATGTTCCAGCCATCTTCGAATCGCTCCTTAAAAATAGCAAGATCAAGCTACCACCGATCACGAATCAGGAGGAAGCTGATAATACCACGGATCCGAAGTACTGCGCATACCACAGGAGGATCCTTCATCCTACCAAGGCCTGCTTTACTCTAAAGAATAGTATCCAGACCTTGGTTGAAGCCGGCGTCATAACGCTGGAGTAAGCCAGTCAAGAATGGCGAAACTCCAGTGGGTGCACGAGTATAAACTGTATCCCCTAACTCCGACCGGTATAAGAGTATAAACTGCTCCTAGAAACTCCGAAGAGTATACGAGTATAAACTGCTTCTCGATCCTCCGACCGGTATAAGAGGTTAAACTGCTCCCTGATACTCCAATAGGTATATGAGTCTAAACTATTTCCTTTCTTCCACGGGAAGTTCCTAGAGAGTACTATGCGGGGTATTCTTAAGGATAACCCGATCATGCAGCTGACACAATGATACACCCAGTTTTGTAAAGAAAGCTGAGGGTCGATAATTCATGTAATGGGAAGTTCCCGGGAGAATGTTAAATGTAATATTCTTAGGGATAACCCGGTCATGATGAATAAAGTGATAAACACTAAACTCCTAATTTCCGAACACTCTTTTGCTGAGATGAAATCCGATCACTTCATTGGATCAATTTTCCCTCACAAAACTCTCATTGGTGTTTGACGACTCATAGTCTCCACCACAGAATCCCCCACCGATCGAACCAATTGACGGTGGGACCACCAAGAAATTCCCCTCTTGATTCTTTCCACGAACAAGAGGCCCACTTTCAATTCAGAGTCTCCTTTCGATAAACGAAAGAGCTCCCTTCTTTTCTCTTTGGTTAAACCTCGTCATGGTTATAACCAAGGTTGAAATTTCATTTCGATGAATGAAAAACTCATCTAGATAACCGATCCTATAAAAGGTAAGCTTATTTAGGTCTTCCGGATTCTCGGCGTGGAGATCTCACTCCTAGTTTCTTTCTTGCACTGGGAATAGAATATAAAATTCTTCCTTTCCAGAATCAAGGAATAGAATATAAAATTCTTCCTTCCTTGCCCGGGGAATAGAATATAAAATTCTTCCTTCCCTACACCAATCTTTTCCAAGAGTTTATCAATCTTGGATTCATCCTAGGTATTTTATCCCGAAACCTAAGCAGGGATAAGTCTGCGCCTAACACGCGCTGCCGGTTTAGTCTTTTTCCGATTGAAAAAGACACCAGAGTTCGATTCTGGGGTATTTTATCCTAAAACCTAAGCAAGGATAAGCCTGCGCTTAACACGCGCTGCCGGTTCGTTCTTAACCGTTGAAAAGAACACTCGTCCACATATTCAACATTGTGGCAGGTTGTTATTAATAACACCGAAATTCATGCCTCACACGCATGGGGAATTTCATCCTGAATCCTAAGAAAGGATAAGTCGACGCCTAACACGCGTCGCCGGTTTAGTCTTTTTCCGATTGAAAAAGACACCAGAGTTCAATTCTGGGATATTTTATCCCGAAGCCTAAGTAGGGATAAATCAGCGCCTCACACGCGTCGCCGGGTAGCCTATTCCCGTAACAATGGTGAAGTCTATGTATTCGACGTCATAGCACAAAGTCTCAGAGAATTCAATCTCTGAGCACAACGTCACATGCGAACGGATTTAAACAATCCGCATGCTAGCCCGACTCAAGCGGTAGTCGGTAAAGGCTAATCAAATCCGTTTAAGGCTGGGGGTTAGCCAAAAACCCTAAAGTCAACGCCTAACACGCGTCGCCGGGTAACCTATTCCCGTAACAAGTAGTAAAGTCTATGTATTCAACATCATAGCACAAAGTCTAAAGGAGGTTATTCCTTTAGCACAACGTCACATGCGGAACGGATTAAAACAATCCGCATGTAAGCCCGATTCAAAGGGTAATCGGTAAGAGCACCTCAAATCCGTTGAAGGCTGAGGATTTGCCAAAAATCCTAAGTCAACGTCTCATACACGTTGCTGTTTAGTCTTTTCACAGGAGAAAGACGAAGTCTACGTATTCAATATCGTAGCACTAAAAGGGTTAACTCTTTTAGTTTAACGTCACATGCAGAACGGATTTAAACAATCCGCATGCTAGCCCGACTCAAACGGTAGTCGGTAAAGGCTTATCAAATCCGTTGATGGCTGAGAATTTGTCAAAAATTCTATAAGTACGAGTCATTGACGTATCAATTCTATGGATTGGTCTCGTGACTCGAGTATCCGCCACGCTCCAATACCTTAAGAGCTTAAACTGTGAATACTCCAGCAGACGTACGAGTATAAACTCTGTCAAACGTCGAACAGCGCATTACAATGAAGCTCAAACGCCGGACGACGCCGTCAATTGATGATCAGTTCTATGTTGAAGCAACCAACTCGAGCTAAAAAAAATCAAGAAATCAAGAATCGGTTTCAAGTTCAAAATTCCAACAACGGTCAGACAATAAATGCAGCACCGGAACCCTTACAGATATTCGACAAAGCACCGAATAGCCTGAAGGAATTGAAGGAATCCAGAACAGAAGCCATTCCAAAGTCCCGCTACACCGACTGAAGGTTGGGACAATCACATCCAAAGTATTCCAGACTCTTCTATAAAAGAACGAGGCTGAAATACTTTGGAGGGGGTATCTGTAGGCGTATAAAATTGCCTATAGGTCCCACAACACAGCTCGACACGGTGATTCGACAAATCAACGAACCATCGAGTGACGAAGCGACGAGGTCAACAAATTGCACGCAAACAATGTCAATCGCGTGCGGAATCAATCCAACGGTTCGAGGAGTCAACAAGTCATCTAAACAAGAGCGAACTCGGATGAACCACGATCGAATCAAGATCGGTTTCGGACTCGAACTCAGAAGCGGATTAACTGCCATATTTGGAATCAAGTCAACAAGTCGATTCCAAACCAAGTTAACCACAAACCGAATCACGTCCGAACAACACAGAACCGGAAACAACGGGGAACAACAAAACGACGGAAAAACCCACCTAAGGGGGCTCGGCCAAAGCCGAGCCACCCATAGGTGGCTCGGCTAAGGCCGAGCCACCCACAGGTGGCTCGGCCAAGAGCCGAGCCACCCACAGGTGGCCCGGCCCAGTTCTGTGCCCGGGGCACAGTTTCGAGCGCCTATAAATAGGCCTTGTGCTCATTTGTTTCGGAGGTTGGATTTTGGAGGAGGCGAAGCCCTGCTGGATTGAAGACTCAGATCTAAAAAAAGATCTCAACTTTGAAGGCTTGAAGGCTTGGACTTCCAGATCCGGTGCCCGGCGATCGTCAACGTCAAATAAGGCAGGAGTTCGAGGGAATCAGATCTGAGATCTACACGATCACACTCCGGATCTAAGCTTGGTTCTTAGATCCCGAGCATCGAGCGGTTGTTTCCTTGGTGAAACAATCCCTCCCGGCTATTATTCCCTTGGTGGAATAGTACCCGTCATATCGTGTAGATCCGACCGGATCGAGATCACGCGGTGGTCCACGGATTAACCCCGGCGCAGGCAAAGAACCCACAAAGCGAGTGACTGCATAACAGGAGCTCGCGATTCGTTCGGCAAACAAGGATAAAATTTGTAATCTTTCTTTTTCTTATTTTTGATTTTCATTGTAACCGGATTTTATAAAAAGACCGGATCTTTGTAACCGATAAACAGTTATTGAGGTGGCAATGATATCAATGAAGAAGAATCTGAATTTTCCCGCGAACACCTGCTTCTCAAAACTAAAGAACCATTTCCTTCTAGGGCACACATGATAGGTTGTACCACTATCCAACATCCATTCAGATTCCTCTGAGTAGCTATCTGTAGGACTGATAGAAAGCAAATAAATAGAAGAGTTAGAAATATTACCATCCGATATAATGATGTTTGCTTCTGATAATGGTTGCTTCCCTTTTTCCTTCTACTTATTCTTCATCTATTCGTCGAGCTTTGGGCAATCTTTCTTCAAGTGACCAGTTTCCTTACATCAAGCATACTGATTTTTTCCAATTGTAGGATGTCCTACTCTAGACTGTGACTTCCTATTTTTCCGGTTTGGACCCTTCCCTCTTGTGGCCAACGCCGGTGCTACTGGCTCAACTGAAGCCTCCTTATTAGGGGTGTTATCGGAGCGGATATGGTTCGGATATGATACTTACCATATCCATATCCGATTTTTATAAACGGATACGGATACAGATACGGATCATCTTCGGTAACAAAAAACATTAACCATATCCGCACTTATCGATAACGAATACGGTTCAGTTATTTAAGAATTGAATCGGATATGATCACGGATATAAATGGATATTCGACAAATGGATATGAATTAGTACACCTATGCATAAATTACAACCAAATAGGTAAATGTATGTGGTTGTAAATGATATTTTACACGTGGATTGACAAATGTATAACAACATATTGCATTACTGGTACGCTGAGAGGTGTAGTTTGCATATGAAGGGCAATGTTCAATAATATAGGGAAAATATTTATGATAACACTGACTTGTAATTGGATAGAAATCTATTATTAACTATAGAGACATGATAAAACATTTTTAACAGAAGCATAAAGTTCTTGTTGTTTCGTAAAAGCTCCTATACAAAGAAAAACACTCAGCTCATCATCATTGCGATCAATGCCTTTTCTCATAGATATCGTGTTCACTTGAAAGAAAGAGTTATTTAAGTTTTCATAACTAGTTATCAACTTGAAATTGAAAATATGATATGATAATGTAAAATAGCCAGCCGTCTGTCTAATTAAGTTTCTCTGAATATGAAAACCTGTAACTCTTCTGTCTAGATTCTACCAATATAAGTTTAGAGAAATAGCAAACATGTATATACAACAATAATTAATCCAAGGAAATATTAGCTTCAATACGTTTTTTTCGTAGTTCATTTGAAAATAACACTCTGTATTGGACTTTCATATTTTCAAAGTTATCAAGTTGATTAATATTAGGATCCATGGCCTCAGATGTACAAACAAAACATAATAAACTGATCTAATCCTTTGCATGTATCACCCTCTTACAAATTAATAAGCCAAATAAGGATTGCTGTCAAGTTAAAATAACTTTCTTTATTGGATGTTTAATTATGAAAATTATGATATTGAGTCATACCTTATTGTCGGCTTCCGAATCCAAATCATATGGTAAATAATATGGTAATTAGTAAATAAACCGTCTTTTCTTGGGAAGTAATATTAAGGCGAATGCGGGCGAAGATGACGAACGATGCCTGGATAAGGATGACGACGCCTAGGTGAACGGCGAACGGCTAACAGCGAAGATGACAAACGATGCCTGGACGAGGATGACGATTGACGACGCCTAGGCGAACGGTGAAGATGACGACACCTGGACGAGTGACGAACGACGAGGATGATGACGCCTGGACGAGCGACGAACGAGGATGACAATGCCTAGGCGAACGGCGAAGATGACGAATGATGCCTAGACGAGGATGATGACACCTAGAAAATTAAGTGGGGGCTGGAGGCAGAAAGGAATGGGGGTTGGACGTGCTAAGGTTACAAGTTTACAAACATACGGGTTGGGTTAGCGGTTACGGGTTTGTAATTATAACTTTAGGATCCGAAACAATATTATATTTACGGATATCCATATCCGCAACCCTCATAGAATCTGTATCCGAAAAAAATCTAAAACTAGATCTGTATCAATTGCCACATCCGCTCGATTTCAAAATTAGTTTACGATATCCGCATCCGTTCAGATACGGATGCAGATCAGTTCGGATATATCCAAACCGTTTGGCACCCCTACTCCTTATCCTTCTTTTGAAGCTGATAATTCACGAGTACAACAGTCACCTCATTATACGAAAGAGATGTTTTCTCATTAATCAGAGTAAGAATGAAGGTCTCATATTCCTTGTCGAGCAAGGAACTCAATAATAACAACGCCTTGTCCTCATCTTTAATCATGACATCCACATTCACCAAATCCATAAGAAGCATTGTGTAGGTGTTCATGTAATTACTAATTGAGGTTCCCTTCTTCAACTAGAAATGATAAAGTCTCCTCTTCAAATACAAGCGGTTCTCAACACTCTTTGTCAGATACTTGCTTTCGAGAATCAAATCTTCTTCGCAGAAATCTCATTCATCACATCACATTTTAGATCTTGAGTCAAACAAGACCTAATCACACCACACGCCGTTCGATTCATCTTCTTCCAAACCTTCTCTTTAATATCATCTAGCTTGCCATCTAACTCTAATGTATCCTCCAAATTCTACGCGTCCAGTGCATCCAAAATCTCGCATCTCCATAATTCAAAGTTGTTTGTGCTATTAAACTTCTCCACATCTATCTTCATAGAGTGTATATTCAAACTCTGAATGGTCTTCACGTCAGAAGCACCACCCTCGATACCCGAAGCACCTTCTTTCCCTGACATCTTACTCAACGTACCAACGAACGAAGAATAGATCCAAAATTGAAAAGATAGAATCTTTACCAAAAGATCCCACCTTTATCACCAAACAAGGCTCTAGACGAGCTTTCAAATTGATCTACTCCTCCAACCAAGACAAAACCCTAGATCTAGAATCTGGAGCTCTGATACCACTCCTTGTGCGCAGCAAAAATTTTGGCAGAGTTTCTGGTACACAATAAGAGAGAAATATCGCAATAAGAATTCTCGTCTCACCAAGGAAACAAGAATCTGAAGCGAATATCTCAACAAAGTGAGATATCAGCTTTTTCTCTCATCAGTTCTAGGATTGACCTGTCGAGGGAACCTAATAAACTATTACAATGATCACAAATAGCATATCACACAAGTTTTACGTGGTTCGGCAAGTTACCTACGTTCACAGGGCAATGATGGAGGATCTACAATTAGAGAGAAAAAGAATATAAATTGGTTTTACAATCACACAACTCTCACAAATTAAACCCTCAAATAGGCTCCTTACGTTTCTTCTCAAAAAGATCAGCCTCCAAAAGACTTTCTCTCTCTTTTGCACGCCTGCACACGCTGACAACTAATTTTTTATGCCGCCTCTTTTTCTTCTGCTCTGACTTGCACTTGCGCAGCCCTCTATGCACGCCCCTCTACAATTTACCTTGCACGCAACTGAAACCCTAGAAAAGACTAGGATTTATAGGCTCGTGAATTGAGAAAACGCGTCTTTTGCTGGGCTCATGAGTAGCAACCAGCGGTTAAAAAACCGCATCCACGTGAAACCCATCGGTTAAAACCCGCATCCACGCATGTGGCCCCCATGTCCACATTCCCACTTAGTATGATTTGACTTCAAAGAAAAAAGCTCCAAAGTGTTTCACGTGATTTTGCATAAAACCCCTTTGCGACTGAACTCATTGTGCCCGCCCCCCCCCCCCCCCCACCCCCACCACGCCCTCCCACCCCACACACACACTCATATGGCTTTCTTTCATCATATCTTGTTTTGTTGTTAATCTTTCTTATCTAACTTACGTATGGCCCTTTATAATGGGACACGAGCAAGCCAACCTTTGATTTAAATCTATGTCATGGAGTTTAGAACGCAACCAATTTTGCTGAAGTTTCAAATATCCAGAGTCTTATTTCTTTGAGTTACTACATAATTGTGCAACTTTGTGACTCTATTATTGAGTTTTGTGACTATTATTAGGTTTTGTGACTTTATTATTGGGTTGTGTGCATATAGATTGATAAATATGCACAACTTACTGCGACTCTTTTAACTTTTTAAATATGCATGAGAAGCCAATAATGCCAGTCAATTTAAGGGCTAAGTTAGTTTATGGTGCATTTCGTCTGACTTATAAAGATGACGATGAGATTAAGGAAAACATGTTATTGGTGGTAAATTTTTTGAATGAATTATTATAATAAGTATTCTATTGAAATTCATTCTTTTTATTCGTTTTTACCGTTTCTGTTTTTTTCCAACATAAACAAAAAATGCGTTTGGCAATCGATGTGTTTTCATTAACTTGTCCCTTTACAAAATCTAAAAATCAAACACTTTTCTCAAAACACCAAAAATGTGTTTTAAGATTTCGTTTTTTCATCTAAGCCGTAGCAGCCCGCTCGCCCGCCGCTGCCGGCCCGTCGCCACCCCGCCGCCGCTGGCCGGCCATCGCCCTTGCCCGCCGCCCTTGGGCCCGCTGCCATCCCGCCCTCCATCACCACCACCGCCACCGCCGCCACTCCCCGGCCTGCCGTCACCCGCCCGTCAGCTGGCCACCAGCCACCCATCACCCGCCACCACTTTCGCCACCCGTCGGCCACCAGTCGGTCCGTCACCCCCCGCCCGTCGGTCGGCCACTGGCCACCCGCCGCAGCCACCGCCGCCACCGCCTGCCTGCCTGCCGTATCCGCCCGCCGGCCCCTTGCCCCTCGCCGGTCCGCCGCCGCCTGCCCGCCCGCCGCCCGCCAACCACCCTTCACTCGTCGCCGCCACCGTCGCCGCTCGTCGGCCACCGCTCGCCGGCCACCCGTCGGCCCGCCGCCGTCCGCCGGTTGGCCGACCACCGGCCATCCGTCGCCGCCCGCCGGTCACCCGCCACCCGTCGGCCACCGGCCTACCTGCCGGCACCCGCCCGTCGGCCGGCGCCTGCCCGTCAGCCGGCCGCCGGCCACCGCCACCCGACCGTCGTCACCGCCCACCCGCCCACTGCATGATATGGTGTTTTCAAAACACATTTGAAAAAGAAACACCATGGCATGTTATTTTTTATAAAAACACAAAAAAAAGAAACTCATTGATTACCAAACACACCAACTTTTTTCTTTATGTGATTTAAGATAGTATTGATGTTGCATCAAAAAAGGCAGCACTACGTGCTACTCAAGAAGAAACTGACGACCCTCTCATAACGTCTAGAGAGGAAAATACACCATTGCTTTGAATGTTTTAGGGTATAATAATAGGGGCAGGTTTCCATTAATGGGGGTTGGAGTTTTACTAGGCACACGCGCAATATTCTCAATGGCGTCCTCACCGTCTTCGACTTCAACAAGATCCTCAGCAAGGACTCCTTCCATGTTAGAAATTATGTATATCTCATGTTATTTGTGTGTTAAGATCAACACATCATTACTTGTACAGGTGACTAACACCATGTTCTTTGATTTGCCAGCAACCCCCACAATGGACAAAATTCTGACTCACATCATATTATACTTGTCCGATAAGATTCTAGCTGAATTATTTGGAGATGTTTTATCACTTTTAGAATAAAGAAACCTGTAATAATGAATTGGTCAAACCGATGCACAAGTATGTTGGTAATATATGTGTGTACTGTATTGTTATATTTCATATTTTAAAATCAAATCCATTTATTCTTAGGGGCTGTTTGGTTCGCTTAAAAGGCCCGTGGAAACAGGTTTCTACGTCTGACACCACTTCCACATCAGACTTTTTGTTTCCGCCCATTTATTTTCGTGGCTTTGGTTCGTTAAAGTTGAAGAGGGAAAACGCGGTTGAAAAAGCCGCCACCTCGACTTATTTTCCCTCTCTGATTTCCTTCTCCAGCGGAGTGAAATCGACAAAAAGCTGGCCAGCTCGGATTTTTTTTCCCTAGTTGATTTCTTTGGTGACGCTAGAGTCACCTCCTTGCTCTCCTCCCGCCAGAAACTCCCGCGGCCTCTTTGCTTCTCCTCTTCATCCCAAACCCAAAATCCCAACCCAATTCCTCTCTCTCTCTCTTTCATGATTTCGAGGTTTCTTCATCTCCCCAAAGATGTCTGTCGACGGTAGCTTCATCCTCGAATCCGCGCTCGAGCGGTTCCTCTCTCGCCATCCCAATCTCCGCTCCGTCCCCAAACTTGCCGCTCTCTCACAAAAGGTTATCTTTTTGGAACCCTAATGATTCAATCTTTCGAATTTTGCTTCTCAATTTTGTTTTGATTTGTTATAGGGAGGAGCTTTGACAGCGGATGAATTGGCCGCGACGATCGCCGACCCTTTACTTCACCCGAGCTACACGATTCTGATCGTAGGATACTTTCGCCTACTCGTTCGAAAGATTGCATTGAGGGCTGTGAGCAAGCAAGCTTGGTAATGTTCCGAGCTTGGAGTCGGAATCAAGAGAGGTTGGAGAGGAGATTGGGGAGGAAAGCGAACCCACCAATTTTTTTCCATCATGTCTTCTCCTAGCAAGCGTCGTGAGATGGATTTGATGAAACCGTGAGTTTTCTTGATTGCTCTTTTGTTGGTTTTTGATTTGGCTGACCAAAGTTTATTTTTTCCCTTATTTTTGAGGGTATTTTTGATGTAGGATGATGAGTGATAATAAGGTGGAGATGATAAATGATGTGATGCAGGAGTTTTATGTAGATTTCCATGGGCCTAATGACAGTAAATTATCCTTACCCATCTCTTTGTTTTTTGGTTAAAATCTCCTAATTTTTTGAGGGTTTTCAAGGAGTTAGCAAATGGGTTTTTGCTAGCATGTAATTTTTCTATCTGGGTATGCTTTTGATTATTTAAGATACGATTTTGATTATTTTTGTATTTGATTTTGTAACTTTATGAGAATTTTGTCTGGGTAATCCCCCAGATAGATTGCTCAAAGTTGATCCTTTTCTTTGTTGTTATTGAGTTGTGGAGAGGTCGATCTTATTCTGCATGTTCTTCTAGTTCTTTTATTTTCTTCATTATGATAAGTTAATACTTAGCAATTTGATGGATGCTTTGTTTGATCATTCATTGATCTAATATTGTTTTTGTATGGGTTTACATTATATTGTTTGCTTTTTGGGTGATTTCATATCTATGGATGTGTTATTTTTATCTTCATTTGGATTGAAGCAGGTCTTTATCAGGGTGGAGTGTGGAGGGTCAGAGTGGAATTGCCCAATGCTTATCCTTATAAATCTCCATCCATTGGTTTTACTAACAAGATTTATCATCCAAATGTCGATGAAATGTGAGTAAATATAGTGTTTAGGGGTGATATGTTACTTTATGATATTTTGTCGGAAAATATTCTTAGCAAGTTGGATTTTGTGTAGCGTGCAAGTTTATGATAGCGTTA
This sequence comes from Asparagus kiusianus, assembly GCA_022839385.1. NCBI lineage: Eukaryota > Viridiplantae > Streptophyta > Magnoliopsida > Asparagales > Asparagaceae > Asparagus > Asparagus kiusianus. Next base: position 42,765 of record BQKN01060086.1, read on the forward strand.
TTGATCTATTCTCAGGTCTGGTTCTGTTTGTTTGGATGTCATTAATCAAACATGGAGCCCCATGTTCGGTAAATAACTATCACTTTGTTTCATGACTTTGTATAAGAATGTTTCTGGCTAAGTTTGATGCCTATTATGGGACTTGTAAACTGTTGCATATTTTCTTTGTAGATCTTGTGAATATATTTGAAGTTTTCCTACCTCTAACTTCTTCTGTACCCAAACCCCTCGGATCCCTTGAATGGGGAGGCTGCAGCTTTGATGATGTGTGATAAACCTGCCTATGAACAAAAAGTGAAAGGTAAGGCTTGAGAGATTCATTGCCTCTTCTCATGTGCTTAGCATTTCATATCTACTCTTTGATTTAATTATTTGACACTGAATTTGTCTTTAGTTTTATAGCAGAGAATGATTTCTTAGCTGGAAGGATGGAATTAGCTCAATTTTGATAGCTAATCGCAATAATTGGTAAATATGCATTTCTTTATAGCAGAGCATGTCTTTATGTGTTGGTTGGGCACGTTGTTGCCTGTTGGTGGTCTGCTGGGTACTTTGGTTGTGAGCCTGCTTGTTGGCTGGTGGAGTTGTTGGCTGTGGTCTTGTTGGCTGATGTTGATGTCAGTATTTTGATATTGTTTACGGGTGCTCAAATTAGGCTATGATGATTTCTAATTTATCTGAGATTAGCAACCTGCAATATCTCTTGATATTGTACTGGATGGCTAACAATATGATGATATTGACCAAAATTCTGAGCCTTCAGCCATAATCAGTTTGGCAGCTATGTTCGACTTTGTGACCATTACAATCTAATTGTGTTCAGTTTGGTGTGCATATGTTGTTTCTCTTGGTTTTTTTCTGCTCGGTATTGTATCAGTAGTCTGTAGCTAATTTTAAAACTTTGTATGCAGATAAAATCATGGTTTTGTTGTGGAATAATTTTTTCTGCTGGGTTGTGTTGTGGAATAATTTTCAATCATGGTTTTGTGCGATTTACTAGGTTATATACTTATGCTTGGCTATTCAGGTTGTTTATATACTTATGTATAACTGTTTTAAAGAACTTATCAATTACTAGGTAAATTATACAAGTTTTAAGCGAATGCCTGCACGGGTGGGCTACTTTTTTATAGTAAAGCTAAGGTGATGATTAAATTTGAGGGAATAAAACAGTTTTAGAGGCAAGTTTACAACTTTTTATGATTTAGGGCAAATTGAAAACTACCTAGAATTTATTTGGGGGGGGGGGGGGGGGGGGGG
>BQKN01060086.1:44124-60120 GCA_022839385.1 Asparagus kiusianus
TGTATTGAAAAAAATCAAAATTAAATATGGGTAAATTTCACTAAACATCCTCAATCATGGAGATTTTTTGAGTTACTACATAATTGTGCAACTTTGTGGCTCAATTATTGAGTTTAGTGACTCTATTATTAGGTTTTGTGACTTTATTATTGGGTTGTGTGCATATAGATTGATAAATTAGCACAACTTATTATGACTCTTTTAACTTTTTAAATATGCAAGGGAAACCAATAATGCCAGTCAATTTAAAAGCTAAGTTATTTTATGGTACATTTCATCCGACTTATAAATATGATGACAATATTAATAAAAATATGTTGTTTTTGGTAAAATTTTTGATAAATTATTATAATAAGTATTCTATTGAAATTCATTCTTTTTATTTGCCAATCAATGATATAACTTTTTTTCTTATGTGATTTAGGATAGTATTGAAATTCATTCTACTTTATAAATTTTCAAGTAATTTTTGTTGCTTCTTATGTTTTTGATTGTATTTTTGGGTTTCTTTGTAATTTTCTAAATTAAAGGGTTGCTTATGATTTTTTTAGATTTTTAGCGGCTATTTGTAATTTTAAATTTTTTTAGGGTGCTATTTTTCATTTTCAGGGTCTAGTGGAGTTTTTTTAATATTCATAATTTTCATATGTTTTCTAATGTTACAATTTTAGGAGGTTTTTGTAATTCTCAAAATTTAAAGGGTTTGTTTGTACTTTTTAAACTTTTAGGATATTGTTTATAAATCTGAGACGGTACAGTACCCCACGAGAGGAATGCAATGGGATGGATGGTAGAGGGCTGTCTGCGCCCAAAAGCCATGATTCACTTGTCCCCTTGTCTATAAGGACCTCATGGCATACAACCGCCACGACTCCTGTGCTATATTATGAATTTTTTTAGGGTCATTTATAACTTTAATATTTTTAGATTCTTTTTTTTCATTTTTTAGATTTTCAAGGGTTTTTTTGTAATTTTAGATTTCTAGAGGCTATATGTCTTGTTTTTATTTTTCAAGCATTTATTTGTACTATGTTGATTTGCCAATGGGTTTTCTAAAATTTTAGGAATTTAAAGAGGTTTGTTTGTAGCTTTTGAATTTTTATGCGTGCTAATTATAATTTTAATTTTTTAGGTAGCTATTTGTAATTTCTTATATTTTTAGGTTGGTTTGTAAATTATTGTTTAACTTGCAAACAAGAATAATATGAGGGGTATATGTTGTCCTTTAGGGTTAATTTTAGTCAATGTAGAATTTGGTGTAACATCATTTATGAAGGTTAAATGCAAAAAAATCTAAATGTCTTGGGTGTTTTATAAAATTATTAAATTTACCGAGGATTTAGTGAAAGTTGTAAATATTTTGTGAGTTTAGTGCTAAATCGAAGTTATGGGTGGTTTATTAAAATTTACTTTTTAAATATTTAAAGAGAGGCATGTGATAATTTTTTAGACTTTTGTAATTATTCAATTACAATTTGTTTAGAATCAACAAAGATTTGAATATTTGAATTTTTTACTTTTTTATAGATAGAATTTTCTAATTACTGGTATTAATAGTATTTATGTAATGAGACTTCTTAAGAACATAAAATTAGCTGGACACATGTCATCTTCTAATAAGATTGGTAATTAGTTGCATAGTTTGATCTCTTTTCAGATCAAATTTTAGTTAAGATTTTACCTTTAGAATATTTGAATATTTATACTATTAAGTAGGATAAAGTAGAATGTAATATCTAAAAAGATTAAGGATAATATTAATTATGAAAAGTTTTTTCCAAAGTGTATAATATAATATAATATAATATAATATGATGATTTGTTATCCACAACCAAGGCATGTGCTCACACTAGCTTGCTTTATGAATGAGACTATATATATATATGTGCTTATATGTTATCTAGACACACATTGAGATAGACAATTATAATTGTATCAATTCCTTATGGAGGTCACAATAGATGAAAAGATTAGCAGCGATGAGGTTATGAAGGCCCAAGCAGTGCTATGGACTCACATGTTCAATCACATCGACTCCATGTCTCTCAAATGTGCCATAGAGCTCGGCATCCCCGATGCTATCCATCGCCATGGAAAGCCAATATCCCTCTCCGAACTTCTCTCAGCCCTCTCAATATCTCCATCCAAATCGCCTCACCTTCGTCGGCTTATGCGATTGCTTACTCATTTAGGCATATTCGCCGAAAATAAGGCTAATATGTACTCTCTCACCTCAGTTTCTACTGTTCTTGTTGGTGCAAGCGAGGCCGATGCGACAAGCTTATCTGGTTTCGTACTGTCGATGCTTCATCCTGTTACTTTGGGGCCGTTTCAATCCATGAGCACTTGGTTCAAAAGCGAGAGCGAGGGCACGCCCTTCTCTGCCCATCACGGCTGCGACGTATGGCAGGTAACCCAACGTAACCCGAGCTACAATGAGAGTTTCAATGAAGGAATGGCGAGCGACGTGAGGGTGTTGATGAAGGTTCTGCTCAAGGACTGTAAGCATGTGTTCGAAGGGCTTAAGTCGTTGGTGGACGTCGGTGGAGGAACTGGGTCTACGGCTATGGCTATCGCTGAGGCTTTTCCGGCTATAAATTGCTCTGTTTTGGAGCTCCCTCAGGTTGTGAGCACAGTGAAGGAGAAGGGGTCTGTAGAGTTTATTGCTGGCGACATGTTTGACCATGTTCCCCCGGCTAATGCTGTGCTGCTCAAGGTAATTAACGCGGTAAATCTCAATTTTCATCACAACTTCGGATCGAGTTCGGTGAGGTTGTGGCGTGTAAAAATATTTTTTGCCCCTACATTTTATCATACTTTTTTCCATTTGAATTTGCCTCAATTCAATCTCACGTGTATATATATATGCAGTGGATCCTTCATGACTGGACTGATGAGGACTGTGTTCGCATATTGAAACGTTGCAAGGAAGCAGTTCTTTCTGAAGAAAGCGATGGCGGTGGTGGTGGTGGTGGTGGTAAGGTCATTATCGTTGAAATGGTGCTGGGCTCCAACGCTTCCTATGAGAAGTCAAACGTAGCTCAACTTTATATGGATATCCACATGATGGTGCAGTGTGACGGAGCCGAGCGAGGAGAGCAGGAATGGGAGAAGATCTTTATTGCTGCAGGGTTTACCAACTATAAGATAACACCAGCTCTGGGCTTGCGTTCGGTCATTGAACTCTATCCATGACATGTATTGTGCGTTTGTCAATCTTAAAGTTCCAATCATTGTTATATCCGTGAAGATTGAATGAATATTGAATAAATGAGGTCGATAAAATTAAGGGAAAAATGCTTCCAGCCCTCAAAACCAATAAAAACGTGCTTCCCGTCCCCAAGACTTTTTCAATGCTCTTAAAACCCCAAATTTGTAAGAACTATGCACTGAGCCCCCAAAGCACAAAGCCCAAGAATTTTACACAGGTAAAGACTATAATACCCATTCTCTCTCTCTAGACTCCCTCTCTCCTCCCCAGATAACAAGCCCCACCCTCCCCCCTCCCTCCCTCCTCCCCCTCCCCTCCCCTCACCACCCGCCCCGCCGCCTCCGCTCCCTCCGCCTCGTCTCCTCCTCCTCTTCCGCGACCACCAACCTCACCCAGAAACCCTCCCGCGGCCGCCGCCACCGCCGACCGCGTGAAAAAGATCAACACCGTCAAAGAATTCATCGCCGCCCTCACCGCCGCTAAGGACAGGCTCGTCGTCGTCGAGTTCGCCACCACCGTGAAGATGGTGGCCAAGCTGGATGAGCCCGAAGAGCAAAACTACGTGAGAAAACACGCCCGCCAACAAGCTGAAGAACTCGGTGTGTCGATGCGCGAAGCGGCCACCCGTATCTTCTCCAACGCCTCCGGCTCCTACTCCTCCAACATCAGAGACTGTGAGATTGGATACGAGGACTGACATCGAATACAGGCCGGCTACACTTCATTTTCATTTTGTCCAAAAGAAAAAAAGAAATATAGAATAGGAATTATGGTTGAGAGTGATCAGAGAATTTCTTGGCTGTATAAGTTTTTGATTGCTCATAGGTTAGTCTACAATTATGCTATAAATTCTCACCCAATTTGATTTATTTTTATTTTATTCTGTTGAAGGGTGCTTCTTCTCAACTTCCATTGTATAAGTTTTACCCGTAATCTTAACAAGCTACACGTAAATCGCTTGGCAACGCGTAACTTTAACAAGCAACCCGTAAGTTTAACAATCAACGTGTATAACCTTAACAAGCAACCCGTAACCTTAACAACCAACGCGTATAACCTTAACAATCAACGCGTAACTTTAACAACCAACACGTAACCTTAACAACTAACCCGTAACATTAACAACCAACGTGTAACCTTAATAACTAACCCGTAACATTAACAACCAATGCGTAACTTTAACAAGCTACACGTAAATCGCTTGGCAACGCGTAACATTAATAAGCAACCCATAAGCTTAACAATCAACGTGTATAACCTTAACAAGTAACCCGTAACCTTAACAACCAACGCGTAACCTTAACAACCAACGCGTAACCTTAACAACTAACCCGTAACCTTAACAACCAATGCGTAACCTTAATAACTAACCTATAATCTTAACAACCAACGCGTAACCTTAACAAGTAACCCATAAGCTTAACAAGCTACACGTAAATCGCTTCTCGCTTGGCAACGCGTAACCTCTTGTCCAACCTCTCGAACTTTACCACTAGGCCAAGTGGCCTAAAGTATTTATATCACTCAAAATATATATACATATATATCCCAACCTATAACCTTAACAACCAACCCCTAACGTTAACAACTAATCCATAACCTTAACAACCAACGCGTAACCTTAACAACCGACACGTAACCTTAACAACCAACTCATAACCTTAACCACTAACACGTAACCTTAACAACCAACGCGTAACATTCACAACCCATAACCTTAACAACCGACCCTAACCTTAACAACTCATTTTTGTATACTTTTCAATTAATACTTTAGGCGAATTTCCCATTGAACCCTCTATTATCTTGTTTTTCACTAAACAACAAAAAAATTCATGGAAACGCACAGGAGTAAGGACTTAATTTCATGGAAATTTTTGTAAACCGTATGATGAGTTGCATCAAATTAATTACATCAACCTCCAGCCCACAAATGAACGTCAAATATAATTTTACAAAATCACATTAATCACCGATCAATCCCCTCAATCTTGTCCTCAACCTCCGAATACATCTACCTCAACTTCTCCAAGTTCTCCTCCGACGTCTCCCAATATCCTCTACCGCTCACCTCTAAGAACATCTGCACCATTTTCCTGAAGGAATTCGGGTTCATCTCTATTAACCTCTTCAGCATCTCCTCATCCTTTATGAACGTCGTGTTCGCCTCCTCATACACCCAGTTGTCGACTTGCCCTGACGCTGTGGCTCGGCTCGTTCTAGGCGGTGGCGAACTCGATGACGACGAGCATGTCCATGGCGGCGGCGAGAGCGGCGGTGAATTCTTTGGCGGTGTTGATATTTTTCACGCGGTCGACGGCGGCGACGGTCGCGGGGGTTTCTTGGTGAGGCTGGTGGCCGCGGCGGAGGAGGAGGAGACGGGGCGGAGGGATCGGAGGCGGCGGGGCGGGAGGTGAGGGGAGGGGAGGGGAGGGGGAGGGGGAGGAGGGAGGGAGGGGGAGGCCGGGGCTGGTGATCTGGGTGGGAGAGAGGGAGTCTAGAGAGAGATTGGGTATTATAGTCTTTACCTGTGTAAAATTCTTGGGCTTTGTGTTTTGGAGGCTCAGTGCATAGTTCTTACGAATTTGGGGGTTTTAAGAGCGTTGAAAAAGTCTTGGGGGCGGGAAGCACGTTTTCATTGGTTTTGGGGGCTGGAAGCATTTTTCCCTAAAATTAATATGAAAGGTCATTATCATTAAAATGGTGGACTTGCAGGCTGTTTGCTTGGTTCGCGCCATTTGGTACGGGCTAGGGTGGGGCTAGAGTTAGGGATGGGGGCGGTTTATGTAGAGAGGAAGGGAGGTGGGATTTTTTTTTGGGGTGAGCACGCGGATCGCGATGCGCGACGTTCAATTTGATTCCACTAGTGACGGCAACATCGCTGACGGGCTACCCGTCAGCGATGTTCATATCCCGTTAGTGATGTTTGCATCGCTGACGGTATCGAAAAACTTGTGATGGTAACATCTCCGACGGTTAATCTTCTCAGCGATGTAAACATCGTTGACGACATTGTCCCGTCAGTGATGTTGCCGTCAGCGAAACCTATTTTTCCACTAGTGTATGCACCGATTACTTTATCTGGCAATTGAGTTTGAATATGGTGATTCAAATGAGTCACATGCAAGTCATATGATTCACTTTTGAAAGTATAGGAACATCTACGTCGACATGTAATTGAGAACAATTTGATAATAACTAAAACTCAGCGGCTAACTTTTGAAGATAAGTCGTACTTCAAATGAAGGAGGAAGGAAAATGGGAAGACTAAGAAGAGCATACTTGAGGCTTTGTTGGATTTACAAGAGGAGGAGCCGGAGAATTACTCAGACCAGATCATCAAACCCATGATAGTATTCAGAATTATTTTTTTAGCTTATAATAAACATCGCTGACGGGCTGACCGTCAGCGATGATCATCGCTGGCGGTCATCCCGTCAGCGATGTTCACTTATCGCTGATGGTAAGTCGTCAGCGATAGCATCCCTGACGGTTGGCCGTCGACGATATTGGATTCATTGCTAACAATTTGTCGTCAGCGGTAAACATCGCTGACGGCTTACTCGTCAGTGATGTTTATAACATCACTGACGGGATTACCGTCAGTGATGTGGCACTATCGATGACTGCTTTTGCCATTAACGGAATGCCGTCAGTAATATACATTACTGACGGCACCCCGTCAAGGATAATTCATCCCTGACGGGACTATCGCTGACGGCTTATCCTTGACGGCTGATCGTTAATGATATATATCGTCGACGGGGATTTAGCCATCCTTGACGGGATTGCCCATCAAGGATGCATGGTTTTCCACTAGTGATACTAACAATCATTAATATCTTCTGCGAATGTTGTGCTCCTAATAAAACTGCTAACAAAAATTATGTGTACGTCCACACTTATTTTATGACATATATAAAAGAGTTAATTGATTTATAAAAATTTAAACAATAGCTACACAAATAAAAAGTATGGCAAATCACGATAAATATTTGTGTCATTATATACACAATTAAATATAATTAAAAAACACTAACAGTTCAGTATTGATTGTGAGAGGATCTATTAATGGGCTTAAATAATAAATCTTAAATCTTAACTATTTTGATGAGTGAACTATCATATGATAGTGTATAATCCAAAAAAAACTCGACGGATAAGTGTGCTTGGGTGGGAATAATCTACAATGGGTAACTTATTGAATATTGTTGAATTATGATTTTTTATGTTGTTATGTCTAGATACAAGTACATGCCACCACACTTAATACATGTATATGTCACGAGTTTTCTGGCACATGTATATGTTACCATTATCAAAAAAAAAAAATGTCGTGTACAAAAACGCTCTTCACACATGTTCTAATTACACTTTCGGTGTGTGTTGCGTTCTATTTATGCGACGCGAAAATGTATCGTGTAAAGACTAAAAATATATCATAATTTATGGTTTTTATTGTAGCGTGGGCCATCTTTAAGGAGTTCTCCCGGTTTTTGTGTGATGCAACACTAGAAGTTTAGTGTACCGTCTCCGAGTGTGTAAACAAATCATCAAATAATGCGTCTCATTTGATCGTGTTGATAATCATTTTGTTAATTCGTACTGCAAAAGTTAAGTCTAATACCTAATTAAATATGAAACACACTAATTGAAAAAAAAAATCAAAAGAAGTTGAAGGGTTGTGGTTATTTCATATTTTACTATTTTATCCCTCAAGGTGGCGAGAACGCGGGATTTGAACTTGGTTTTGTATGGAAAATGATAGGGGGCACACCCCCAACCATAACCTCAACCACACACCCTCTCTTATTTGCTATAGAAAAATTTCTCAAGGATCCAAAATATAGGACCAATAGAGGGGATAAGTGAGGTGTCTCCCTCCTATTGGATAATGAGTTGGCCATCATTAATGATGGCCAACTCATTATCCAATAGGAGGGAGACACCTCACTTGTCCCCTTTATTGGTCTCATATTTTGGGTCATTGTAGCAAAAGCATACCGGGTCCCACATGAGATTTTAAAATTTTAAAATCTCATGTGGGGCCCGGTGTACTGTAACAAATAAGAAAAGGTGTGTGGTTGAGGTTATGGTTGGGGATGTGCCCCTAGTACCACCCATTTTGTATCCACATTAAATAGAATTATGGAGCTATATGATGCAACTCTCGTAACTTGTCTCCCCAACAAAAAGCTTTGGTCATCCTCAAAATTTTAATATTCATTAGATACTGACCAGCCAAGTGACCAACCATCAACCCGCTGCTTTAAAGTTAAAAAAAAAAAAAAAGTCTTTGTTCAGGCGAGCAAAGCTCGGTCATCCACAAGCTATGATGATAATTGTTTGATAGCGACCCACAACCGACAAACAACAAACCTAATATGAATGAGACGCGTGGCCTACTGTGAGCTTGACAGTATTTAACTTTTTTTTAAAAATGGTATTGTAGATGGCCCATTTCCGTCAAGCGCTAGTTATTTTGGTTTGAAAGACCCACAAGGACTGATGAGGATGGCTAGGTGAGTTTGCTCTCTATCCGACGAAAAGACCCACAAGGATTAATCAGGATGGGTACGTGAGTTTGCTCTCTATCCAACCGAAAAGACCCACAACCACAAGGATGGGTACGTGAGTTTGCTCACTGTTCAACCATCGCGAGCTCTAATATTTCGTCTGATTTCTCAGAATTGGGATAGAATTTCTCGAGGCTTTTCTTAAAAAGAGTTGAATCCTTCTAAATTTATGAGGGCTCTCCCTCGGCCAGAGGTGTCCACTGACCAAGTCTGATATTTGCCGGAAAAAAAAAATTTGTTTGGAAGGCTTCATCATATATTATTTTTGCTTGGCAGTTTAATATGGCCTTAACATCTTATAAATTTATATCATGTTGTTGACATTTAATAAATAGTTCGATTTTGTACTTGCGTTTTGGGTGTCTTTGAAATAATTATTATATTATCTTTAGAAATCGATTTGTAAGATAACGAACTGCAACTATTACTCGGTAAAAAATAAAATCTAACTTAGTGATTTCTTAAACTTTTGCCTAATCAATAGCTAGTAAATATTAATTTTATTATAACAGACTATCATGCATGATACCAATATAAGAGATATGGTGGTGAGTCCAACCATAGGGATCGAGATTTCCCGAATGTATGTCATGAAGATGCATTGTGACGTGTGTTGCACTAGACTGCATTTGGATTCTATACGACTAGTCACCTAAGTGATAGAGAATTCAAATTGTTATATGATTATTGGTCACTTAGACTTAATAATATTGTATTTTCAATCTTTTATTTTAGTATATTTTAATATGATGGTTCTTCTATTAATAGAGAATTCAAATCTAACAACGTAAACCTCCTAAAGCTTCACAAACAATGGTTCCTCTATAACTAGAGACACTTAGCCCACAACCAATGAACTCCAAAATCTCCTCTAAGACCACAACCAAAGGGCTCCAAAATCTCTCCAAACTTTTAATCAAGGCTCCTTTGCAACAACTCTTGCAAATTTACAATAAATAGTACATGAAGTTAATTATCCTTTAATAAGAAAGTGTAATTTTTATGCAAATAAATTTGATTCTCACCGCAATCCTATGTTATCATCTTATAATGTACACATCTTCATAGTATAATATCCTAATATTTATACCATACACAATTTAATATTCTGACAACTTCCCCTTTAATGTGATGCCCTATAAGGTTAAGGTTAATAGACTCTAAGGAAAGATCATATCCCAATTACCATGGATCTTAATTATGAGAAATTTTCAAAAATAATATATTATATATTTTATGTTCTAGATTGTCAAATGTTGATGTTAAATAATCAAACAGTCAAATATATGGTGAGGGTGAGGTTGATTAGGGGCCGCTCACTTCTCTGAATATCTGGTTTTGAGTTAAGTAGCTTCAACCTGTACAAGTAGCAACTCGTGAGAGGACGGTGCTTAGTTCCCCCGTTGTACCTCCGACGATCAAGTAAGCTGATTAACTTGAATGGAAAATAAACTTTGTGAGTTCTTTAGTGTAGTGAAGTATAATTATCAGAGAAAAATAGCCTCCTCAGTTTCTTAGCAAAAAAAGTCCCTTTATGTTAAGAATAGTACACCTATTTATAATGGTACTAAAAGGGTAGAATCATCATTTCGGTCAAGCACAGGATGACAGTAAATAAGTATAGGCTGGCGGCTGCGTCAACACCTACTTTATACGTGCCGATCGGCAAGTGGAGGAGAGATCACCTCAGCATTTAATATGAAGTGATTAGAGGCATGGCGGTGCTGACGTTGTCCGATGACTCATGAAAACTATCGGGGCTAGAGGTATGATGCACCTGCCAAGCATTAAATGTGATGCCGACGTACTATTAGCGGGAGAGGCATGAGACTGAAGTCGTCCTTTGGCTTGGCTGAGAAGTAACACCTTTCGAGTCAACCACGTGAGGCGTTGAATAACTAGTCGAGTGGGCTCGTAGCGAGTCGTCTTCGATAAGAGGACCGACAAGTACCGCCCTTCGAGTCGGCCTAAGGAGATGTTGACTTGGCGGGTCGGTTAAGTTGGGATCCTTGGTTGCCTTGATCGCCAATTTGGTTTGAGTGGTGCATGTAAAGGGACACATGTCCGTTGCTGGCAAAGGATCGTATTTGGTGCCTAAAAACACCATAACAGTTAGCCCCTTTCACTTAGAGTCAACTTGGGTCGGATCCGAGTGAAATGAGTGTAGCTCTGGATGGACGTGAGTGTGCATTAAATGAGAGAACTAAAATTTCTTTTTAGATTTTACGTGGCTGACGTCACCACACATTCTTTTTTACTGTCATAACTCCGCTTTTCATGGCTGATTGTGAGCTATTTGAGGTGAGTGGGCTGCGCCTCAATCCTCGAGGTGTCACCTCTGATTCTGAGAATTAATCTTAGCCGTTGGCCAAAGCTTGATCCGGCCGTTCAGATTCAGACAGTTGTGGATTTAGTTGCCTATATATAGAGCCAGGGCCATGGAGATGGTGGTTATTGTCTTTTGAAATTCCCTTATGAGAACTCAAAATCTTTCCTGCTCATCTCTTTCTGACGATTATTCCTCCATTCTAAGATGGCATCAAATCCTATAGACTAACAAGCTCTTCTAACGGGGTTCCACTCCAAGGTGATCCAAGCACAGAAGAGGATGCTCTACGGGAGGTTTGATACCCCCGAGAGTATGAGATGATGGCCCCGAAGAGGTCAGCGGCTGTTTATGATCATGGACTAGATCGGGACTCACTCTACTTGAAGCATTTGGAATTTGTCCTACGACTGCCCCTACACCCTTTTTTTCAACAAGTTTTCATGGTGCTAGGGCAACCTTCATGGGATTCATGGTGATTTTCCATTAGATGGTAATAAAGCCATCCTTGCGAGTTTTGGGCTGTTTGGTGACTGTGAAAGTGAACCAAACTAAACCCCACTTCCATTTCCAAATAGTGAGGAAGTACAAGCTCATCACTGGCCTTCCTGACTAGAACAAGGACTGGAATGAGAAGTTCGTCTAGGTCGTAGGGGACGACTTGGAGTTGGGCTGCTTGAACTGGCCTGAGATAAGAAGGGAAGCGCTCATTAAGGGTAACTTGCTCAACACTGAGAGGGACGCGTCGGATCAAATCAAGGCGTATGCTGGCTCTCGCAGAGTCGAGAACCTACTTGACAACTCGGTCTTGCGGGCTGCCAATGCGTCTGTCATGCCTCTATCCGCCAAGGACCAAGAGAGGACTTAAGCCCTGATTTTAGGGAAAGCAAAAGCGGTGATGGTGTTGATCAATTCTCTTGCTGACCCCCAGGAAGGGTTGTCTGTGAGACCTGAAAAGCATCTCTATCACGAATTAGACCTGATGAAGGCTGAGATGACCGAGGTGGTGCCTTCTTCCACCCTCGTCCATAGACGATGGAGGAGGCCTCAAAAGGATGAGGAGAAAGAACCTCGGTGGTGGCTAAGATGGTCGAGACCGATGTCATCCATCTGGACGAGTCAGACCCAAAAGAGCAGGTTGAGGTTCACCGTGAAGAGGGAGCTGAGGCTAGGGCTTCTGCTGATGAGGGCGGGTCATTCATCTGCTACAGTAGGTCATCCCATCGGGGGAAAGAGCTAGTTGTAGAGGAGACGAAGCCTACCATTAGGTTAGAGTATCCCTATCCTCACTGTGTCGCTAAGATCGGGGAGGAAGAATAGGAAATGATGACGCAATATCTCATTAGGACTTCGGGGTTTGACCCTCAATATGGACAGGAGTTCGACACAGAGCATTGCTACCAGCCTGCTCAGCATCTCTATGTTAGGGGGATGGTCCTTGGTTCTCACCTAACTCAGTCGAGGGCGGTTGAGCAGTTCTGGCTTCCTCGGGATGAGGAGTTCTAGCAGAGGGTTCCCAATGCTGGTGTCCACCTAAGCCTTTAGAGCTACTTGGTTTGAGACGCTTTGGTGGAGCAAGACATATATGGCCGAATGGAGTAGATTCTAACTACATATCTTAAGCTTTTAGGGGAGGTTGCTTTGTAGAGGGCCGACAAAGGGGTTAACTTAGAACGGGTTGTAGAGACACAAGCTCCGAGAGCTTCTGAGGTCGACAGGATCAGGCGAGAGCTAGACGAGAGCAATAGAAAGGCCAGGAGACTAGATGAGGCTCTCCAGGAGAGGGGTCGTGCTATGGTGTAGGTCGAGGCTAAGAAGCAGGTAGTGATGCATGCAAAGCGTCAGATGGACGAGGAGCATACAACGCTCGTCAAACTTTAGGGAAAGGTTGCCCGCCTACATGAGTCCTTAGCAGTGGCCCAAAGCCGCAATGCCTACCTTGAGTCCGAGCCTTACCGCCAAGAAATCATAGAGGGGTATCGCTAGGGTCTCACTAGAAAAACAGAGGTGGCGATAGCCTGTAAGGCTGGGTACAACTACCTCTCAGCGTAGCTTCTAGTTGAGATGAGGAACTCACCCGATCGCTTCCACTATCCTCCGATTGCAGCTAAGTGTTTGGATGAGTTGGTGGAGGTGGATGCACGTGGGGGGTGGCTCAATCTTAGCGAGGAAGAGGGGGAGTCGGACGAAGGAGGAGACTACTCAACTTCTCCTCTGGCTACTCCCAGCAGCTCCTTGCCTTTGACTCCAGGAGCGGGAATGGACCTCTCTTAGTCTCCTAGGACTTTTCTATCTCTCGCTTTTGTGTTGTATATATGTACATATGTACCTTATAGATATTCCTTGTAAATGAATAAAGATAGATTTTTTTGAGCCAGGATTACTTTTCTTGTGTTATGCAATCTCAATTAATATCTTCTGGATGAATTAGCTCTATCATAGACTTGAGCTTAACTACTGACTCGAGGGGCTCGTCCTTCATTGAGAAGACACGTCTCGAACTAGAGCAGTTGTTTCTATTGTGTTTTTTCTTGGTTTAGAGTCAGTCGAGTCGACGACCTTGGCTAATTAGTGTATGAACTCCTTGGGGCGAGTGCCTGAGTTTTTTTTTTTTTGAATTTCGTTGTTGGCTATTAAGAGTTGACTAGGCTTAGATGACTATTCATTGAATAGATGTCGTTTGGTGAGTTTCTAGAAGCCTTTATTGGGCAGGTGAAACGTTATTGTTTAAAACAACATGATGATGTTGCCAGAAGCCAGAGAGTTGTTGTCGTTTCGATTTTCGAGCGAAGAGGCGTGGAGTAAAGAGGGGCGGTGCTTCAAGTTTCGTGTGAAGCATTTGGGATTTCGAGGTGTATCTCATCCGTTCATTTTGAAATGAGCTAGCCGTCCAGATTATCCACATGCCTCACTTTGGTGCTATATATAATCCATTAGAAGCGAGGAAAGGTTTTCTTCATAAACCCTTACTCTAGATCTTTAGAGTTTGTCTCTCTTAACTTCTCCAATTCTCCTTAACCATCTTCCATGGCTGCTCAAACTTTCATCGTTGGTCGCAATGAGGAGAAAATCGCTCTTCCCTGTCCAATCCGCTCAAAGGTCTGCATGAAATCAACCTAATGCCACTAGGAAAGAATGCTAGAGGGGGTGAATAAGGTTTATGCTAATCTAATCCGATTTATGCTTAATTAAAACTTATTAACATATATATCCTAGCAAGAATAATATATTACAAATATATGTACAAGGATATACAAGTAACACAAGGGTAAACAATCTAAACTAGATAGTAGGCAATATAAATAATAAGTAATATACAAATGCGATATAAGATATGAACATAAAAATAAATGCTCCAATGCAATCACAAACAAACGATATATTCACAGAGTTCGGTTCCCACGACCTACGTCTCCGCACCTCATCTCAAGGAGATCTCCACTATCACACCGGGTTTTCTATGCTTACCCGAAAAATGTTTACACCTCACAATGTCGGTTTTCAATGCTCACCGATCAACGTTCACAATCACTCATAATGTAACTACACTAACTACCATCTCAAGCGTTGGTCTCTAGCCCATGTCTCCCTCAAGTGTTAGAAATTACAACCTCTCTCTAGGCATTACCATCTACCCCACTCCTCTTAGAACGACCCCGTCTCTCACCACACACTCCTCTTGGTGTACTAGTATAATACAAAGTGAACCTCATAATTAAGCATGAATACAACAAAGTTTTTTCTTTATAAATGATGAGAACTCTATGTAAGGTCACACTCTAAGTCACAAACCAACAACTCAAATTATACTATGAATATAAATACAATAAGCTTAATGGTTGTGTGTGAACAAAAAGATTCAATAAAAACAATTAAACTCAATATGAAATCTAGCTTATGAAATTAAGATTAAATATATAAAATGCTAGAATTGAATTTAAGAAAAACTCCTCTATAGATCTAGAGAGAGGGGGAAAAGAGTTGGATGCTCAAACACAATTGATGATCTTCCTCAAGCTCTTGTGAAAATTGCTTCACAAACAAAACTCTCAAACACTCTTTTAAACAAACACAAAGCACCCTTAAACTTGTTTTAAACAATTCTCTTTGTTGAGTTTTTGGTCTGAGGTATGAGAGGTATTTATAGAGACCTCAAGACACAAGAAAAACAAAGCAAAAAGACCAAAACCCCAAAACAGAACAAATGCTAAAAAAAACTAGCCATTACAGCATCAGTCGACTGATGAGCTGACCGTTAGAGGCATTTTCCAGCTCATCAGTCGACTGACAACCTTATCGGTCGACTGATAACCTCATCAGTCGACTGGTCAGTCGACTAAAATAAAATAGAAACTTTTTATTAATTCCAGGCATATTCTTTAATCGACACATCAGTCGACTAATAACATGTTATCAGCCTGAATCAAATAGTAGAACTGATTTTTGAAGTGCCTTTAAAAATAGTAAATAAATTTCAAAAAATATATAACTTTGGGAAATAATTTTAAACATGTAAATGAACATATTACAAAAAGAATTTTTGGAATTTCACTTCTCAATAGTGAAAACTCATTATTTTTCAAATATATCCAAAAACATGAAAACTAAACATACATGTTTTTGTCATTTGACATAAACACAATATTGAAACTTTTGTAAAATAATTTTATAGACTTAATGAATTGATATAAAATATTATTATGAAGTCCATGAATAAATAATTCAATATTTTCACAAATTCATTTTTGTATAAACTTGAAAACTATAAAACCAAAACACATGTGTGTGTGTGTGTGTGTGTGTGTGTGTGTGTGTGTGTGTGTGTGTGTGTGTGTGTGTGTGTGTATATATATATATATATATATATATATATATATATATA
>BQKN01060086.1:74894-86282 GCA_022839385.1 Asparagus kiusianus
TCTTGGAAAATATTTTAGATCAAGCAACTTGAATATTATTTTAAACAAAGAGTTAGCATGTTCTTTTTAAAACTTTTAAATTAAATTTCAAAGTTTGGCTTGGTTTTGTATTGTTATAATGAGAAGATTTTCTAGGAAATTTACCTTCAAGTTATTTATAAAAACGTTTTCTTGAGTGATAAACTAGCTTCAATTAGATTGTCTAAAGTTATCAAGTGAATTTAGTTATTTACTGACTTCTTTAATTTGGCAAGTAGACCAAATTTTATGGGTATATTCACTGTAAACCCTCACGAGACTACAACTTGTCCACTAGGGTAACCTAGGGGTTTAAAGGCTTGTTGTATGCGCTAAATACAACCGTGATTCCTGCGAAAGTGAGTTAGATCTTCTTTTATTTTTCTTTCTTTGCTAGAGGACTAGCAAAAGTTTAGGTATGGGGATATTTGATAATCATATTTTATTATAATTTTATACCCTTATTATCTATTTTATATGAATAAATATGCCATTAATAATTATTTTTATCTTTAATTACATGTTAGTGAAGAATAAATCTCAAGATCTCTTATCTCAACAAAAACCCATGAATGAAATAAAGAACACAAGCAAGAGTCAAAAAGCCCAAACCCAGAATCAAGCCGAGTATCCTGTAAAAGTTGGAGAAAATTAAAAAATTAAATATGAAAAAATGTATTCAAGATAGTTGGTCGCAAAGAAACGACGATATCTCCTAGCCCGAAAGGCAGAATTTAACATATAATATTTGAAAATCGCCTATCTCGATGAGACGAAGCCAACCATGAAGTTAGAATTTTTATTGGAGCATCAATTCCAGCATCAAAGTGGGCATCGATGCCTGTATCGATGCGAAGTCATCCAGATTTCATCAACGGCCGAAATTGCATTCTTGGGGCTCAAGTTTGATCCAAGGGCTCTCATCCACTGATGTTTACTATAAATAGGGGTTGAGAGTGAGGGGTTAGAGGTGTGAAAATTTTTGTAACTTCTTTTGGAGAGGAGGGCTACTCTTAATTGAGAAGGCCTTCCAAATTTGTAACTTTTTGTTATAATTAATAAAATAATTTTTTTACCACTTTAAATTTTTCTTTTCTTCTCTTTGTTGGATGATGAAGATGAAGATGAAGATGGAGATTGATTTGAATGTTTGTTTTTCTTATTTCTCTTTTATTGCTTATTAGTTTAGATTTATTTTTCATGCTTGTAATTAGATTTTATTTTCTTGTTTAAATAGCCAAGAGGCTAGAACCCTCTAGCCTTAAATTTATTTCATGCTTATAGAGTAGATTTATTTTATTATATTTAATTCTTGTAATTTATCTTATAGTTTAGATTTTGCAATTTATTTTGTAGTTAGATTTTAATATCTTATACTATTTACCTTAAGGCTAGAACCCTCTTGGGTTTAGTTTTTCTTTTTGTTCATTTTTATTTTATTTTTTTGATTCGCCTTTAGGCTAGAACCCTCTAGGGAATCATCTTTTCTAAGAAATGGATTCAATTCTAGATTACCCATATCTTTAATTGAATCCGCTATCTTTACATTCTTGATTTTTATTTGTTCTTAATTTTTCCTTCTTGCCTTGTTGATCATATTTATATTATCACTTCCACTCTCAAATATATTCATTTTCACAATCATTTTTATTCTCTCCATCCCTCCACAATCACATTCACTCATCACTCCTTTTTGTCACGCACACAACATAAGAACCGATTTTATATTTTCTCCTACAAAACACCTTCCTCATGGATCGATATCTTTATACTATAACTTGACACGGTTGTGCACTTGTAACATTTTTGGTACATGTTTATGCCATATCAAGCATCATAATATATCAGTACAAGATCGAGAAACTCTCTTGAAAACCAAACAAAGCCAAATAAACATGCACAGGCCATAAAAGAAGTTGGCGATCGCCGCAATTATGCGGCGGTTGACCGCGACAGGTTTTCAGGGTTGCCCAGGCTTCTTCTAGGCACACGGTTGACCGCCATTAAGGCACAGTCGACCGAACACAGAAATTCCAGAAACGTGCAGGTTTCTGCATAGTGTTGAGTTCGTGTCGTGATTTATGATTCAAACTTGTTTAACTCATACTAAAACATATATAAAACATTGTAAACATCAAATTATCATCTCTAGGAATCATATCACATATTTAACATGATTATTTGCAACAAGAAACATGCTTAACCCTTAAACTTGCATAAAACATAAAACAAACTCTTGTGTTAATCAAATTAGGATTTTTTTAACCTAATTAATCAAATTCTTCAATCTAAAGCATGAACTTGTAACATATAAAACATAGGCATGTTTGCCAAACAACTTAGAAAAGATATACGTTCATTAAATCATATTTTTAACACTTAGGTATCACAAATCTAGGGTTTTCTCATCTTACATCCACATGTAAACTCAATTAAATGTTAAATTAGGGTTTAAACATGATTAGAACATGATTAACAAGTTAAAAAAGAAAGTTTGAAGAACTATAAAGATCATGATCATGTTTCCATTATAAACAACAAGAAAACATGTAGATCTAACATTTGTTTAAGATCTAACAACAAAAATCTAACTTTTTTCACATTAGATTAAGATCTATACATGTATAAACACAAATTAAACTTCTAAGCTAGTTATTTAACTATGGGGATGGGTTTGCATATAAGTGATCTTGCCTTAATATTATGTGCAAGCCTCTGAAATAAAGCAAGCAATCACCGAGCATAAATAACCCGTTCTCCCTCGCCATACGTTGATGATCTTGCCCTCGTGTCGGTGATTTGCTTCACAAAGCTTTCTAAACTCATAAGAAAAAATCTAGGGTTTTTGAGGGGAGAGGGTGGCTGCTAAGGTTCATAGATATAATTAAAGAAATGGATTTTTATTAAAACACAGGTATTTATAGAGGTAAACCCGAAACAAACTTGTTTGACCCGAATCAGGAAACATAGTCTGACTAGGAAAATAATATTCGGTATGTTAGCTGTAACTTTATCATCCGACCTTAGAATATGGTGATCTAAGATTTGTTGGAAAGCTATTGAAGAGATATACAACTTAGGTCTTTTACACTTTTCTAGATTCTGACTACATCAGTATGCAAAATATAGAAACTCATAACTAGTCATTATTCCCAGATTTTCACTCTTTTGGCCTTTGGGCATGTTTTGTGTATTTGCGCTCATATTTTCACAAATATACATTGAATTGATCTCAAATAAATTCTTATCATACTTAAATATCAAAATATGTTATTTTTCACTATATAACATATTTATCATTATTTATCATAAAATATTCAAATTTACGGGGTTTTACAATCTTCCTCCCTTAAAAGAATTTCATCCCCGAAATTCTGCAATCGTATCTTAGGAATTGATAATGTAAGAAAAGAACTAAGAGGGGATAATCTAGACAAGGAAACCCTCCCGTATATATCTCGTACCATTAATCCCTAGATATGAATCACTAGTAATATTTATGCTTAACAATCTAAAATGTGAATACTCCCACTTAACCCTTAACTAAACGAAACTAGAACGTCGGGCGAAAAATCCAAAAAAAGAACCCATTTATATACCATGTATTCTGAATGATTAGGAGCTAAGTGTTAATACCCCCATTCTAGCGTTAAATATAAATATGACCATATAGAACAATCAAAAATCATAAACATCAATAAGCTATAACTAAATCAATTTATGCACTCGAATAAGTGCAGGTAGTCGCGACGCATATCCTCCTTTCGCTCCCAAGAAGCCTCCTTAGTTCTTTTCTATCTCTATTGAATTTTACTTAAGGTACTACTTCCTTTCTAAGCCTCTCGTCCTCTCTAATAAGAATACAACTCGTGATCTCCACGGTAGTTAACTCTACCTAAAGCTCAAATTTTGGTGCATCAATCACCCTCTGCTGCTCCTCGTCGTGCAATTACTTCTAAATTATCAAAACATGAAAAACATTGAGTATACTCGATATCGATGCTAGAAGATGTAGCCCATACAAAATGGCTCCAAAAATGTTCAACTCTCATGAACGGACCAGTATATCTAGGGGTAAACCTTCCCCATCTACCGAGTCGCTGAACTCGTCGGCGATATTTTCAATAAGACATAGTCCCTAATCTAGAACTTTAACGGTCATCGTTTCTGGTCTGTGTAACTCTTCCGACGACTATGCGCTGTAAGAATGCATTCCTGAATCTCTGTTACCTTTTCTGTAGTCTACCTCACAAGATCATGTCTAAGTAATAAACTTTCTTGTAATTCTGCCTAATGAATAAGCAATCTATAATGCCTTCCGTACCATGCCTCATACGGTGTCATACCAATAGTCTATGATAAATGATATTATAATCACACTCAATCAATGGGATATGATCCTCCCAGCTATCCTGCAAGTCTATAATACATGTTTGCTACATGTTTTCTGATATTTGGTTTACTCTCTCCGTTTGTCCATCCGACTGTAGGTGAAAAATACTAGAATAACACATTGACTACCTAACAAATCCTGGAAACTCCTCCAGAAGTGCCTCTTCACATCTTTGTACATTTTTCTTGTGCCTGGATGCACTGTATATCTGTTATGATGTGCCTAAACTATCGCGAAATAAGCCATACCCTCCGAGTCTACATCAAAACACCTCGTAGTCTTACTAATGACGTGTCCACGTAAAAGATAAATATTGTATCACTGCTCAGAAAAGTTAAAATTATTTCTGTAGTCTATCTAGCCTTAATAGTCTTAAAGGCTCCCTAGCACCCAGTGCCCAAAGCAAACTATACATCATTCTTCGTAAGTTGTGTAAGTGGTATCACAATCTTCAAAATGTCCCGAATGAACTTTCTCTCATACCCTACCAAATCTCCGCATCTTCGTAATGGTTCTTAGTGGCTCCTAATCAAGTACAGCCTTAACAATGGATGGATCCACTGTTATGCCCCCTGCTGATGATGTGGACTAAAAATCTGATCTCTTATAGCCAAAACTCGTATTTGCTGAACTCAGCATATCATTGATGCCTCTAATCTCGACTGTCTGCTATGCCCGCAATGTCAATAGATGATGTTGCTCGTGTTCTGCCTCCAATCTCAAAAAGATAAGGATATCGTCGATAAAACGACTACGAATTGGTCCTAACATGGATAGAAAACCCGGTTCATCAAATCCATAAATACTACGGGTGTATTAGTCAGCCCAAATGGCATAACAAGAACTCAAAAGATCCATATCGAGTTAGAAAATATGGTTTTGGAAATATTCATTTACCGCACTCGCAACTGGAAATAACTAGAATGAAGATCAATCTCTGAGAAATGTTGCGCTCCTCACAGCTGGTGGAACAAGTCATAAATCCTCGATAATGGATACCTGATCCGGATAGTGACTTGCTCAACTCACGATAATCGATACATAATCACATGCTATAGTCCTTCTTCCCCACGAAGAGGACCGGTACTCCCATGAAAATAATTTATGATAATAAAACCCTGAGTTAATAACTCATCTAGCTGAGTCTGTAGCTCCCTCATCTTAGCAGGTGCAATATGATATGATAGGATGCTCAGAATATCGGTGCGGTGCTTGCTGCAACTCGAAGTAAGGAAACAACCTCTCTCACTAGAGAAAACGTACGTATATCCTAAAAGACATCCTGATACTCTGAGACGACTCCGGTCTCACTCAAAATTGCACCCCGATCCCATATCATCATATTCTTGACGTATGTCAGAAATGACTCCATATTCTGGTTACCCTATGAGATTGCTACTATCTATACAATCCCAACGAATGCTCACAAGTGTACTGTTTTAGCAAAATAATCGATACTGATATTATAGGACGATAACCATTTTATACCAAGAATGACGTCAGAATTCGACATCCACAAAACGACCATGTCAAAGATGGACTCAAACTCATCTATACCGATGACACATCTCCTACATATACTCTATAATAGGGACACCTCCCCTAGAGGAGTAGAAACTGATAACAGAACATCTAAGGGATGAGTAACTAACTGAACACTATATATGAAGGCATAAGATATAAAAGAATACAAAGTTCCTAAATCAAACAAGATTCGAGCTGGATAAAAATTTACTACGAAAACTCCGCTCGCACTATGCTCACACGATATGACTACATAAACCCAGTCGCTGGCTAGCGACTGCTGTGCTATTGGTGGTGGAACATATGGGTTCATCTGACCCTGATGAATACTCTAAATAGTGCAATTCTAGCCTATTGGCCCCTAAATCCTCGAAACAACCGGTAGTATATCTATCCTCCGATGCTGGCCGTAACCGCGGCCCTAAGACTATTGACACTAACCTCTGTCATGCTGGTCTCCTGCTGGTGTACTACGACAATTCTTTGATCTATATCCGATCTTATTACAATTGTATCATGTGTCCTGAATCATGCGCTGCTACAACGCTATTAAATCATATTGTGCTATCTTCTTATAATGTCTTTGTTGATGATGGTAAAAATCCTTACCCCGCTGCTGGGGTCCTCTAGATCCCACAATATTAGGCTCCTTGTTATTACCATCATGCTAGTCTTGATTTCATAATTAACTATAGGTATATTTCCCTGCTTTAATCGAACAAGCTCTAATTGCTTGTCGAAGAAGTAAACAAAATTTTCCCAAATAAGTGATATACGCTGGCCCGGTGAAAATTTGAAATCGTAGCTATCCTTTGCTGCTATTCCCCAGTGATGTCCTCTATGCTGAATATTTTTAACTCTATTTTAGTACTGAGTTGACGTTAAGAAATTTTCACATATTCCTTTTTATTTATAAGTTGCACATGAATCTAGTGTGCCCTGCGCTATAGTGTTCTCAGTGTCTGATATCCTTCCTATTCTTTCAGAGGCAAGCCTCGTGCTATGCGGTTCTATCAACAGCTAGTTGTGGTGATGATGAATTCATTGGTATTGCCTCTTCATTAGGTATGACTAGTACAATTAGTGGTGGAACTCCAGAAAGTGAAACTGCTGGCGAAAATGGATACGCCTCTCGCTCCTTAAGTGCTACAAAATCTTACTGTAAACGGTGACGTAAAGTCGATCAGATACTGTAGAGCCTGCTACGGCTCGGGCTCTGTTTGCCTAGCTTTTAGGGTATGAGCTTTATCTCGACCGTATCCTCGTCCTAACATTTATATTATCGAGAGGAGAGCTTATGATCATAGTAAGTGAGATCGCAAACATATATATATATATATATATATATATATATATAACGTATCATAATATGTATACATAACATATAGTATTCACGCAAATACTTTAAATCATTATAAAATAATTGTCATAAAATAAAAAAATTCAAAATTTTGATATATACGTACATATCGTCCTCACTCATTCTAGGAATTCCTAGCTGACTCTATACATGAATCTTAGGAAACTCCATCGTAGTTCCATAATTTGACACATGGATGATCCTAAGGATGCTGGAACAAGAGCTCTGGTACCGACTGTGACGCCCCAGGATTCACACAAGGCTGCAGTCTAAGGTGAAACCCAGATTGTCAAACCTGCCAAGCACCAAACACCATGTTACGATATGTTTCATCATCACAATTACTATCTCTCTAGTGGAAATAACAAATAGGTGAAGGTACAAAATAGGCAAATAATAGAAGTAGTACAAAATCAGATATGCACAGAAAAAATATATCAACAAATGAGCCCAACTGAAATTGAATGAAAATATCTCTGAGTCTGAAATATATCTCAACACAATGAGTCAAATGAAATCTCACAAAGGGACTCAGCCTCTACAAAAAGAATACAACTCTAAAGTCTGAACAATGAACATAACTATACAGTAGAGCTTCAACTACTAAGACTGTGTGACGGCGACTATGCTAGAACTCCGTCATCCTGCGGCTCTCTGAAACTCTGATTTGCCTGAAAGATGCAATTTAAATAAAAAGAATAATAACAAGAACATCAGAGCACTACAGCAATATTACCTCCATCCGTCCCAGGAGAAGGGCTGCTAAATGAAGTGGAGACTCTATCTATTAAGCATAGTCTACATATATCATTTTCCCCGTATCTAATAGAGTTAATATTTAGACACCTACAAGACGAGACGTAGTACATCAAACGAAATAATCCAAACAAGGAAACCCTTATATATATACCATATGTCTTAAATTGTAGATCCCTACATACCAATTCTAACTCTATGAATGAAAACAACACTCAAAAGAAATACTCCAAGCCTAAACCATATAGGACCAATGTCACAATCTCGAACTACTTCTCAAGTAGCTGGCACAATAATAAGAGAATATAATCCAACTCAAAAAATCACCATAGGCCATATCCTGTATGCCACAAATCAAGGAATGTGCCCTACTCATGGATAATCTAACATGGGAGTAACTATAACTGATGATATGTGTGTGTGTGTGTGTGCATCTCCTTATGAAATAGCGATACTCTTGTAATATTCTTACTCAATCACTCTGCGGCAATAGGTTTTGTCTCCCTATTTCGAATATATGAAATGATGGTACTTTCGTAATACTCTTACTACATCGTCCTGTGAAAATAGTTTTTATCTCCCCATTTCGGATACATGAATAAAGATACTATTATAATACTATTACTCAATCGTCTTGCGAAAATAGGTTTTTATCTTCCTATTCCAGATACAAGAAATGATGATACTTTTGTAATACTCTTACTCAATCATCCTGCGAAAATAGGTTTTATCTCCCCATTTCGGATACATGAATAACGATACTATTATAATACTATTACTCAATCATCCTACAAAAATATGGTTTTATCTCCCTATTCCGAATACATGAAATGACGATACTTTTATAATACTCTTATTCAATTGTCCTGTGAAAAATAGGTTTTATCTCCTTATTTCCGGATACATGGAAAATGACTATATTCTCCCATATGTATTCATCAGCTCAACGTGTGACAAAAATATGTAAACACAACATAATCTAAATGTACGTGCACATATCTCGATGTGCATGTTCATAACTAGTGTTCACCTTCATCTCAGGTGTTAAACAACTCTTAAGCGTCATAATATATCAGTACAAGATCGAGAAACTCTCTCGAAAACCAAACAAAGCCAAACAAACATGCACAGGCTATAAAAGAAGTTGGCGGTCGACCACAATTATGCGGCGGTTGACTGCGACAGATTTTCAGGGTTGCCCAGGCTTCTTCCAGGCACGCGGTCGACCGCCGCTAAGGCGCAGTCGACCGAACATAGAAATTCCAGAAACGTGCAGGTTTCTGCACAGTGTTGAGTTCATGTCATGATTTATGATTCAAACTTGTTTAACTCACACTGAAACATATATAAAATATTATAAACATCAAATCATCATCTCTAGGAATCATATCACATATTTAACATGATTATTTGCAACAAGAAACATGCTTAACCCTTAAACTTGCATAAAACATAAAACAAACTCTTGTGTTAATCAAATTAGGGTTTTTCAACCTAATTAATCAAATTCTTCAATCTAAAGCATGAACTTGTAACATATAAACATAGGCATATTTGTCAAATAACTTAGAAAAGATATATGTTCATTAAATCATATTTTTAACACTTAGGTATCACAAATTGAGGGTTTTCTCATCTTACATCCACATGTAAACTCAATTAAATGTCAAATTAGGATTTAAACATGATTAGAACATGATTAACATGTTAAAAAAGAAATTTTGAAGAACTCTAATGATCATGATCATGTTTCCATTATAAACAGCAAGAAAACATATAGATCTAATATTTGTTTAAGATCTAACAACAAAAATCTAATCTTTTTCACATTAGATTAAGATCTAAGCATGTAAACATAAATTAAACTTCTAAACTAGTTATTTAACTATGGGTATGAGTTTGGATATAAGTGATCTTTCCTTAATATCATGTGTAAGCCTCTAAAACAAAGCAAGCAATCCCCGAGCATAAATAGCCCGTTCTCCCTCACCACACGTCGATGATCTCGCCTTCGTGTCGGTGTTTTGCTTCACAAAGCTCTCCAAACTCATAAGAAAAGATCTAGGGTTTTTGAGGAGAGAGGGTGGTTGTTTGGGTTCATAGATATGATAAAAGAAAGGAATTTTTGTTAAAAACATAGGTATTTATAGAGGCAAGCCCGAAACAAACATGTTTGACCCGAACCAGTAAACCTAGTCTGACTAGGAATATAACCTTTGGTAATTTGGCTGTAATTTTCTCATCTGACCTCAGAATGAGGTGATCTAAGATTTGTTGGAAATCTGTTGAAGAGGTCTACAACTTTGGTCTTTTACACTTTTCTAGATTCTGACTGTATCAATATGCAAAATATAAAAACTCATAACTGGTCATTATTCCCAGATTTTCACTCTTTTGGCCTTTATGCATGTTTTATGCATTTGCACTTATATTTTCACAAATATACATTGAATTGATCTCAAATCAATTCTTATCATACTCAAACATCAAAATATATTATTTTTTATTATATAACATATTTATCATTATTTATCATAAAATATTCAAATTTACGGGTTTTTACATAAACACTCTTTTAAACAAACACAAAACACCCTTAAACTTGCTTTAAACAATTCTCTTGGTTGAGGTTTTGGTCTGAGGTATGAGGGGTAGTTTTAGAGATCCCAAGACATAAGAAAAACAAAGCAAAAAGACCAAACTCAAAACAGGACAAAGGCTAAAAAAACTAGCCGTTACAGCATTAGTCGACTGACGGCTTTTATCAGTCGACTGATGAGCTGACTGTTAGAGGTATTTCCCAGCTCATCAGTCGACCGATAATCTTATCAGTCGACTAATGACCTCATCAGTTGACTGGTTAGTCAACTAAAATAAAACAAAAACTTTTTATTGATTCCAGGCATATTCTTTAGTCGACACATCAGTCGAATGATGTCATCAGTCGACTTACCAGTCGACCGATAACAGGTTATCAGCTTGAATCAAATAGTAAAACTGATTTTTAAAGTACCTTTAAAAATAGCAAATAAATTCTAAAAATGTAAAACTTTGGAAAATCATTGTAAACATGTAAATGAACATGTTAAAAAAGAATTTTTGGAATTGCACTTCGCAATAGTGAAAACTCATTATTTTTCAAATATGTCCAAAAACATAAAAACTAAACATACATGTTTTTATCATTTGACATAAACACAATATTGCAACTTTTGTAAAATAGTTTTATAGACTTAATGAATTGATATAAAATATTATTATGAAGTCCATGAATAAATAATTCAATATTTTCACAAATTCATTTTTGTATAAACTTGAAAACTATAAAACCAAAACA